>APFE030876911.1:214712-245264 GCA_000404065.3 Pinus taeda | reverse complement strand
CGTCAGATCCTATCAGAATTGGGCTTTGAGCAGCAGCATCCGACTACACTTTGGTGTGATAATCAAAGTGCCATTCAGCTTTGCAAAGATCCAGTTCAGCATCAGCGCAGCAAACACATTGAACTTCACATGCACTTCATCAGAAAGCTCATTCATGACCATGTTCTTGAAGTGCAATATTGTTCAACAGATGATCAGGTTGCAGACATCTTCACAAAGGCTCTCACAGAGGCGAAGTTCACTAAACTTCGATATATGCTTGGAGTTCAGGAAGTTGTCACTAAGGGGGGATAGGCTCTAGTGCCTCCTTCCTTCTCCTATTGTGTCATATTTGTAAATCCTTCAATCCTATCCCAAGTTGTTCTTAAGGGGGGATGTTAGGATATTCCGACACATAGGAATAGTTAAGTTCAACTTGGTCTAGTATAGAGTTAGGTATAGAGTTAGGTAAAGTGTGTTTCTTTACCGTTGTACATTTTGTAACTTACAATCCGACGGTCACGATATGTAGTGATCCGACGGTTCATTCTCTCCTCGGTATTACCGACACTTGATCCGTGGCTTGACACCCGGTTGGTCCATGAATTCTATTTAAAGCGCATGGAGGGTCATTTGTAGGTTAACCGTGCATGAGAGAAGCTTATGTAAATTTTCATTCTTTTATTAATAAATTGCCCGTAGTAGCCACGTTGGCGCAGGCCGTGGACTGTTTCCCTCTCTGAGGGTTTTAACCACGTCAAAATACTGGTGTATTGATCTGTGATCTGTTTGTGAGCAGTGTCCTTTTGGTGTTCTGACTGAGGAACTTACCCTCTAAATTCCTACACGTGCACCCCAAGAAAGCCGCTGCCATCAAGAAAGAAGTTGAAAAAATTCTCCATGCTGGTTTCATTTACCTGGTTCCTCTAACCGATTGGGTATCGAATATTGTTCCTGTGATGGAAAAGCAAGGAACAATTAGAGTGTGCATCGATTATAGGGATGTAAATCAAGCTTGTCCAAAAGACAACTACCCTACACCCTTCATTGACAAGATAATTGATGAGTGTGCCAGATGTGAAATATTTTCATTTATGGATGGATTTTCCGGGTATAATCAAAAAAATATCCGCCCACAGGACTAGTCAAAGACTGCATTTATTTTTCCGTGGGGCACATTCGCTTATTGCAAGCTACCTTTTGGTTTAAAGAATGCAGGGGAAACCTTTCAGAGGGCAATGAATTATGCCTTCCATGACATCAAAAACATCGTTCAACCATATCTCGACGATCTTCTGGCTCATTCGCGAAAGCATACTGACCATCCGCAGCATTTGAGAGCAATATTTCTACTTTGCCGACACTACAAGATACGACTCAATCCACACAAATGTGTGTTTTGTGTCGGTTCTGGTCGTTTGCTTCGCTTTGTAGTCTCAAACAATGGGATTCGTCTCGATCCATGTAAGGTTCAGGCAATTATTGATTTGCCTCCACCTCTAAACTTACTTCAGATTCAGAAACTCCAAGGGAAAGCAAACTTTCTGAGGAGGTTCATTCCAAATTACGCCAAACTTGCTAAAGGTTATACGTGTCTGTTGAAAAAAGAGTACCCTTCATCTGGGATCAGGTCGTGCAAGATTACTTTGATGCTCTAAAGGAATCCCTAATAAAGGCATCATTAATGTATGCTCCTGATTATCAAAAAGAATTTAACCTGTATCTGGCTGCAGTAGATACGACCATAGCAATGGTTTTAGTTCAAGAAGACATTGGAACTGAACATCCTATCTATTATTTAAGTTGAAATTTAAATGATACAGAAACCAAGTACTCCTATGTTGAAAACCTGGCTCTCGCAGTTGTTCATGTGATACAAAGATTTCGACACTATATCCTCTTTCGAAAAACTACCATTTTGTCAGATTGCAACCCCATGACTTATATCTTGTCATGACAGTTACTGGGGGGGAAATATTCCAAATGGATAGCAATTTTGCAAGAGTTTGATCCGGAATTCGTAAAATCAAAATCAAAGAAAGCGCTGGTTTTCGCGGAATTACTATGTGACTTCCCATCGTCGTCCAACGATTCAACATCCAAAGAAACAATCGTGGACAAATCCTTTTTTTCTGATATCTACAAGAGATCTGTGGTATGGAGATATAATCATCTATCTCTAGATTGTTATTGGGAAATCTAGTGTCTATGCAGAGCTACTAGTCCCACTAAGACGGGTAGCTATCTTAGAAACAAACAGATTAAAGTTACTTTTGTTTTCCTTAACAATAAGTAGATAGGAGAGGAGAAAAGAATACCAACCTCAATCTTTCACTTGGTTCTCTGCTTGTTCCTTTTCCTCTTTGACAGATCTTTGTCACTCCTCCCTTAACCAATCTGCTTCAAAGAGTACCTGTGAAGTCAAAGAAACATAATACCTTCAAAGTGCAGAGATCTACAATCATAAACAATATAGGACCAGATATATTGACCACACAAATGCATATATTAGCAAACATACAAGAATGTGGAGGAAAAATTGAATAGATTTATTGATATAAAGATTAAAAGAGAGGATTACAACCCATTGATCTGACCTAGTGTCATCCTCTCAGCATGAAAGCCCTTCTTCATCTCATGAAAAGCTTAGATCACCCAACAGTCTGATATTCCACCAGGAAACCAACAACACTTCCTTACAAGATACAAGATTCCAGCCTGTGGATCTCTGGGATGAGGGATCCATATATAGATTATTGTAGGGGGTGAGTCAGCTTCTGGGATTTTGATTAGTGTCTTCTCTCTGATATTTCTTGATTCCACTTGGAGATTGATGATCTCTTACTCATACCTGGGCGAATTCAGAGAGACAAGCGTCACAGGAGAAGTTTCCGGAAGATTCCATGATCATCCACCTTGCAAACTGTCTCTGCCATTTGTCTACTCTTGTCCATCGCACCCTACAGAAGGGATTTCTAGTATGCATCTCACTTTTTGCATTGAGTAGGTGAGATGCATCACACCCTTAGCACTGAGCAGTCTGTATGGTCTAGGTTTGACCAGTTCTGAGCAGTTTTCTGTGGAGAACTTTTGGGAGATGATGTAATCAGATAACCTTGTTCCTTTAGGGTATGAAACAACACTTTTAGGGACTCAAAATCCCTTGGTTTATGGACATATGTTATTGGGGTTGCAGTGCCCAAATATGTCTATAACAGCTGCCTCCTAAAGCATGAGGGCGTAGATCTTTGATGTCAAGTGAAATGCTTTATCATGAGGATCCGAGGTTTTTCGAACTGGAAGGCAACCTGTAATAAGATACAATACAATACATTATCTTCATAACATTTTAATGATCTAGCTGAGGCGGGCATTCCCATGCTCAACTTTATAAATTCATTTTCATGTACATAGTACAAACAATCGTCTGTGTGGCAGACTGATGATTCTGATAGAGCCATCATCCTTTGATTCAGATGATCATCTGTGTAGCAATGATGTACATTTGATGTCTTTATTTTCCTGAATATATCGCAGCCCGAATGGATGAAACTAGATCCGGGGTCTTCAAACTCGTCCAATCTTCGCCTGGAGTACAAGTTGATCCATGTGAAAAATGTTCTGGAGTCGAACATGGAAAGACATCACCTGATTACCAGCCAATGATGTAAGCTGTTAACAGGTACGAGAGGAATCACCGATAATGATGATGACCCTCAAGGTACTACAATACAATTCACGTGGTGTGAAAATGGGACTTGGCATTGAACACCACGCAAAATCTTTTGATCAAAGTCCATTGATGTAAACCTGTCTCCGGAAGTGAGAAACTTTCCATTGAGGCATATAAGCTTCAAAGAACTGAAAGGGTTGTTCCTAGGTCGACTTCTTGGATAATGAGCTGTCGTCGACAAGAAGTGACCCGTCGTAGGAGGGCCTTAATGAATCCCACATCTACAACTCGGAACGGAGCAAATTATTTTGTGGAGGTTAAAATGATCTGATGATACAGGGTTCAGGGTAGCGGTCTCGAAAGAATGAAGCATGAAGGTATTGCAGTGGGTGAGACACAAGCTGGGTTAGTGAATTCTCTGATCAACTTCTCTTGAACATATCGACGACATTGAAATGGATTGGTAGCGTTAACCCCAAAGATGGATGGTACGATGGACCAATGGTGGTATGATCGATGAACGGAATAACCCAACCCGACTCAATCATGGTGATGGAGTGAAAGTGTCATGTTCAAGAGTGACTCGCTACCAATAAAGTTTCTTCAAGTTTTCTTCACAATTTTCCCCAGTCATTGCTGACCAATACCTCTTTATTTTTATCAAGCTTCAGGAGGATAACATATGCTTGTTCTATAATTTTCCATTCGGGCAAACCCGTTGCTATGTTTTAACGAGCCTAGTGATAGTGAAACTCGTTCTTGTCTCTATGGACAAGTTTTTCGCTATTGGTTTTAATGAGTTTAACGAGAAAGACAACTTGGTCCTTTTTCAATTTTAGAGAGTCTAAAAATGGGCGGAAAGGAAACTCTAGTAACCATTTTTCATCATATAATCCCTTAAGTCTGAAAAAGTATAAAATAATACGAAAGGGATGAATTTTTGATAGTTTTAACGAGCTGAACAAGACAAGCGCTTGATATTTTTGTGTAATAATCCCTCAGGTCCAAAAAGATTAAAATCTAGAGGAGGGATAGCAGCTCCAATCGTTTTAATGAGCTGGAGAGGCCAATTACTTGGCAATATTTTCATTTTTTATGAGTCAGATGAAAAGAGCTTAAATGAGACTCGTTTTTTGAGGAACGAGTGATATTTTTGGGTAGCAGCTGGTTCCAGGTAAGGTTTGGAATTTTACAATCATGGTAGTGTTACGAGGATGGCTAACAAAATCACTCGTTGCAGCTGTTCCTCAAAAGGGTAATTAATCAAATGGAGGCGTATGATCGGCTAAAACAGAGTGGAGGTGATGGTAAGAAAACGACCAAGGCTCAAAAGCTGATGATAGTGCAATTACAATGGTTATTTATCGAAGATTGGTTTATTTTTTAATGAGCTTAAACTTTGGCGGAACATATGCTCATTGCTTAGGTTTAATTTTTAATGAGCTTGAACTTTACGTAAAACTGCTCATGGCGGGTTTATTTTTTAACGAGCTTGAACCCTGCGGTAACACTGCTCGTGGCGGTTTTATGTTTTAATGAGCTTGAACCATGTGGTAACACTGCTCGTGATAACTTCACATGCCCCTAGCATAATAACGCAAATCAAGGTGCATGCCCCCCAAGCTTCATTGCATTCAACACAGTGGTTGGAATGAAGGTTTAACTTTGAGATCTTTGAAAGACTCGACTTGGATTTTACGAGATCGTAATCAAAGATTCGATTTGGAAAGGGATTTGTTTCATTTTTTAATGAGTTTGACACAGTAAAATAACTATCTTCATAATCCACCGTATTTACAGTATTTGATAGAAAATAAAAAACTGAAGGATGATTAAGGTTGTTGGAATAATCTTCGTGGTAATCTAGAAGATGGGAACAATGGTGGTAATCTTCCCATGGTGCCTCTCCTATCATCATTGGCTGAATGATTCCTTCGTCTATAGAATGTATATATGACCAAGGATCTGAAGAGATATCATATTCCTTAGAACTATCTATCCAAACACTCGATGAGCGTTGATTTGGGTTTGCCCCACAGGCCAAGAAAATTGATTGCTACAGTAATTCTAAAATGGCGATGATACATGCTGTCAAAATGTTCAGGAATCTTCTTAATCTAGAAGATATCATATTGCAGGTTCCCACCGTGGCCACTTCTGCAAAATTGTTTGGAGGCGGTAGGGAAAAAGTACCCATCAATGTAGGGTCTTTTAGTAGGCCTACTCCGATATTTTGAAGCGACCGAGAGCTTCTGTGGATCATCAGAATGCTTCCTATAACTTGTGAATTGTTGGGGAGAAAGGTTTGTTGGTCGACAATTGTAATCCCTCCTTGAAAAGGAAATGCAATCTTTCTGAAGTATGTCAACATAACAACAACCATAGCATAAATCCAGGGCTTTTCCAGTGCGATGTTGTAATCAAGGTTTCCATCGATAACTTCAACATCAATTTCTACTGTTTTGCCCCCTAGTTCGACTTGCAAGTTACTTAAAATCCCGTATGGAGTGTATCTTCGTTCATAAAATTCTTTTAATGTCATTGACGATCGCGACAAGGGTGGTGAACCCAAAGTTTTCCAGTAACTGGTGGGCTCCAGTATTGCAGCAATAATGTTGCAACTCCTAGGGCTTCCTTCTTTACTTTTATCAACCCGGTAGTTCGTAACATACTTGGAAGCGACGATGTTGTATGCACAAGTACTAGCTTTTGCTGCGGCTGTCACTTGATCAGCTGACACAAGTTCGATATGAGATTAAGCCAACTTCTATGAGTTCTTAGAAGAAGCTTTTAACTGTGATGGATGAAAGCTAACTCAAAAGAGGCTAATCTACTTGCAGAAAAAAGCGGAAAGCTAAAAGGAAATGCAAGCCCTAGTTTTACTGACTAACCCTAGCGGTGCAAGAAAAGTGATGAAAGCAGTGGAAATGGATGCCATTAACTTCTAGAAAGGTAAAATGCATGTGACTAAGCTACTTCTACAGTAAAATATGGAAAAAAACATATTATTGTAATTTTGAGTAAGTTGTTAGGATTATTATGCATGTGCTTTAACTATTTTTTCGGTGCAGAGGTTGATTGGTGAAAGGAAATGCTTGCAGGAGGTTGGGAAGGTGAGAAGAGGGCCTAGGGGTCCCTAGCACCCTTCCAGAGAGTTTTACAATGATCAGATCTCAAGAAATCTCTTTCGTGAACTTCTACAAGAAGTCTGCAGGGGTTCTACAAGATGTTCTGTAGCTTCTACAGGATGTTCCGAAAAGAGCATTTTGGAGGGTTGATGGAGGAAAAACGGTGGGAAAGTGGAAATGGAGGTTGGATAAGGATGTTAAGGGTTGTAGGACCTGGTGAATGAGGCTAAGGAGTGATTGGATTTGTTCGAGGATGGAGGGAGCAATGATGCACATGAATGTAGAAATGAGGGAAAAGTGAGAAAATGTGGCAAATGAAAGGCAAGAATCTGAGTTAGAGGACGAAGCAGGTTGCATTGATGGGGTAAGGTTAGGAAAAGAGGTATTATAGATGCTATGCACACTATTTCTCAAGACTGATTGAAGAAAGACTAGAAAAACCAAAGATCTAGCTATTTTAACCTACCTTGACCTAGAAACTAGAAACCATGATGAACATAAGTTTATTGACAAAAAATCATGTAGAACAACTATGAAAACCAAGCATTGGAATTAGCTGAAATTGCTCGGGCATGTTTCCATCATCCATATACAACTCCCCTTAAAACAATTTTGTAAATGGATGCACGGTTTTCAAGTTAGGGAAAAAACAAATTTCTGCTTTGTGTATTTTTATTTCAAAGCATTATGCAGTTTTTGCACATTAAGGAAAAAAATGAGCTTGGGTTGTAATGCAGGCATGGAAATGATGGAAGAGGGGTTTGAAGACTGTAGGAGGATTTATGAACCCTTTATGAAGCTATCATGTTCGCCAAACTGCTTTTTAAAATCTATTTCTAGCTTTTTGTAATTTCTATAGGAACATCCTGTAGAAAGCACAATTTTCATAAAAGAAGCAAAATGAGGTGGAAAAAATGATGGAGAAAGGTAAGGGATGGAAACAGGGAGGTTTACAGGCCTCATGGACAGATTCCCAGCCTTCAGGTTCTCTTCAGAGATCAATTTTAGCTTGTTTGTAGGCTTCCTGTAGAAGACACAGAACTTCTTATAGAAGACAAAACTTCCTGTAGAAGGTAAAATCTCAGTCCGAATGGGACCAAATATTGGGAAAGGGTGGTGGTCATGGAGGACTAGATTGTGAGGGATGCTGGTAGCCTGGTGCTCACCTCTATCCTTGTTTTGTGCGATCCTCCTAACCTGCAATGTCCTTCCTGCAACCTGCAATTATTCAACAGAAATTAATTTTACTTTTCTTTTTCTCTTTTTTTTTTTTGAAAACAACTAGAGTGCCTCATGGAGGTTTTCACCCTAATTGCCTGCCTTGGGTGCCTCCAAGGGAGGTTTTCACCCAGGGATCTTATTCTCTTTTTCTTTTCTCTTCTTTCCAACCTATTGACTGCCTCATGGAGGTTTTCAATCATTGAGCCAATCTGAGGCGCCTCCGAGGAGGTTTTCACCTTAGATTTTTATTTTCCTCTTTTTTTTTACCCTACCCTACTTGAAAAACAAAATCATTTTCAAGTATAATAATACTTCCAATGGAGCCATGTGCACATCAAGATTAGAGACAAAATGATGTGGAAGCTTGAAATGCATGCTTTAACAGGTATCCGGATTTCAGAGACCAAATGATTTGACTTTGAAGGGATCAAATATAGCTGAGGAAGAGAGTACTGTTGCAACTTAGTGACCATCTGGAACCATATCTCAATATAGCTCTGATATCCTTGGTCCTTTTGTTGATCTGGATCATTCTTCATGTCACCTTCTACCATGACCTTCTCATCTTCCTCTTTTTGCTGATTTTTCTCTTGAATACATGGAGGATTTGATGGTAACCATGAGAGAGCTCTCTCGATCTCTAATTCTGTGGTCTTCTCTTCATCAAGTGTAGCCCATGGTTCTTTTCTCTTTTCTTTTTCATATTTTTCTGCTGGATGTGGTCCTTCAATGATCAACATAATCTCTTTCTTGTAGTACTCTTCTTGAGCTATGGTGAATATCATTGAGCTCAAAAGGAGTTGTTTGGAAATGTTGTGCCTCCAGATTGTAATTGGGTTGAGTTACTCCAATGTGCGGGTTTGGAAATGGTGGTACGGGTAGTTGAGCGGGGGTGTATATTTGAGATGGATGTGGATGGGGTTGTGGTTGGGCAGGTGGTTTCCCACTATATACTTGCCAAGCCTGCCTGTTATTTGGGTTTGAGTTTGGTTGAGCAGGCATTTGGGGTTGCCTTGGTGCAGCAGGAGGTGATGGTTGTGGCTGAGCAGGTGGTGGAGGAAAAGGAACGGGATGAGTGTTGTACTGGGGCCACCACCCTTAATGAGGTGCATTCCACTGAGGCTGTGGCTGAGCGTAGGGGTGAAATGGATGAGCAGCTGGTTGGGCATAATATGGGGATGTGAAGGACCAAGGAGGAGGTGTGGACCAGGAAGGATGAGTAGGGGGACCCCAAGAAGGCATGCAAGTGGCTTGATAAGGGTCCTAATAGGTCTGGGATGTCCCTTGCATTCCCTGCTGGTAAGGTATGGGTCCATGTGGCCTCCTTCGGTTCATATAATAGAGTGGTTCAGTGGCTCCTTTTGCCCTATGATATGCAGCTTTGATTCTGGGTAAGGAAGGGCACTGATTCGTAGGATGGTATTTTTCACAGACAAAACACACTTCTATGGAGTGCAATGGACATTCGTTCCTAGGACGCTTTCTAGTGCACCTGGGACAAAAGATGGCCAAAGCCCTCTTGGCTTCTTCTTGCTTCTTTTGGATTCGCAAGGTATCTAGTTGCATGACAAGAAACTACCTCATCTCGCTCTTGAAATCTTCCATCTGATTTGCAAATTCATTTTTGGACAAGGTATTGCTCCCAACATTTCTATTTGTAGCCATTTGCTCCAGAGGAATGTTTTCTTCTTCATCTCCCCTCGAGGTTCTTCAAATATGTCTTGCTGTCCACTTAGGGGTTCTTCTTAATCACAACCATTGAAGAAGAGAGAAGGTTGGCTGTGTGAAGCAGTGGGGGTGTTGCGCAAACATTTTTCTGACTTATCTCTACTCCTACAAGGCATGAAATGAAATCTTTTTCGTTGATTTTTGTTTTGTTTTTGTTTTTGTTTTTGTTTTTGTTTTTTGTTTTTTGTACCTGCAAAACTGAAATAGATTGAACTGCAACTAACTAAAATATATCTTGCTGAAATGAAAATGCGGAATTGAAATGAAAGCAGGAAAGGACTAATCTATTTTTCTGAAATGAAATTGCAGGAATGAAATGCTAGGCTATGCTTGCAAAATTGAAATGCTAATCTACGCTTGCAGAATTGAAATTGCAGAATTGAAATGCTAATCTACGCTTGCAGAATTGAAATTGCAGAACTGAAATGCTAATATACGCTTGCAGAAATGAAATTGCAGAATTGAAATGCTAATCTATGGAAGTAGGAAATGTCTAATATACTTTTGCGGAAATGAAATTGCATAATGGAAATGAAACAATCTACTCTACGCTTGCTGAAATAAACTACTTAGCAGAAGGTTGTAGTAGAAAATAGAAGAAAAGTAGCAATCACCAATACTTTGACACTTCCCCGGAAATGGCGCCAAAAAGATGGTGGGCTCCAGTATTGCAGCAATAATGCTGCAACTCCTAGGGCTCTCTTCTTTACTTTTATCAACCCGGTAGTTCGTAACAAACTTGGAAGCGACGGTGTTGTATGCACAAGTACTAGCTTTTGCTGCGGCTGTCACTTGATTTGCTAGCACAAGTTCGCTAGGAGCTTAAGCCAACTTCTATGAATTCTCAGAAGAAGATTTTAACTGTGATGGATGAAAGCTAACTCAAAAGAGGCTAATATACTTGCAGAAAAAAGCTGAAAACTGAAAGGAAATGCAAACCCTAGCAGACCCTAGTTTTACTGACTAACCCTACCGGTGCAAGGAAAGTGATGAAAGCAGTGGAAATGGATGCCATTAACTTATAGAAAGGTAAAATGCATGTGACTAAGCTACTTCTATAGTAAAATCTGGAAAAAAACATCTTTTTGTAATTTTGAGTAAGTTGTCAGGATTATTATGCATGTGCTTTAACTATTTTTTCTGTGCAGAGGTTGATTGGTGAAAGGAAATGATTGAAAGAGGTTGGGAAGGTGAGAAGAGAGCCTAAGGGGTCCCTATCACCCTTCCAGAGAGTTTCACAGTGATCGGATTTCAAGAAACTGCTTTTGTGAGCTTCGACAGGAAGTCTGCAGGGGTTCTACAGGATGTTCTGTAGCTTCTACAGGCTGTTCTGAAAAGAGGATTTTGGAGGGTTGATAGAGGAAAAACGGTGGGAAAGTGGAAATGGAGGTTGGATAAGGATGTTAAGGGGTCTAGGACCTGGTGAATGAGGCTAAAGAGTGATTGGATTTGTTCGAGGATGGAGGGAGCAATGATGCACAAGAATGTAGAAATTAGGGCAAAGTGAGAGAATGTGGCAAATGAAAGGCAAGAATCTGAGTTAGAGGACGAAGTAGGTTGCATTAATGGGGTAAGGGTAGGCAAAGAGGTATTATAGATGCTCTGCAAACTATTTCTCAAGACTGATCGAAGAAAGACTAGAAAAACCAAAGATCTAGCTATTTTAACCTACTTTGACCTAGAAACTAGAAACCAAGATGAACAAAAGTTTATTGAAGAAAATCATGTAAAACAACTATGAAAACCAAGTAAGAACAGATCTAAATATGCAAGCATAACTGGTATCAACTTTTCCATCTAAAAATCCAACACTTGTAATTGCATTGAAAAGAAAAACAATGTTTTTGTGGCAACAAGTATGCCTTGGTCTCAACTCATGGTCCCAAGGAGGGAGAGGTGAGATCAAGGGTTGCTTGATGGCCTTTTCTGAAGATCTTTTCTGTACTCAAACTGTCAAATCAACTTGAAGCATGAAAAGCTATTTCAATCATAAAAAACAACCTAAGTAACAAAGCAAGATCTTATTCTAAATAACAGATTTTATTCTAAGAATGCAGCAAAGACATATAAAAGTACACAAAGGAGGTATTGGCACTTGAGTTGGGCCCAAAACCAAGAGCTACATCCTCCTAAGGAATATCGGAGCTGGTGCAAAGCTAGATTCATCTTTATTGATCAAGAAATAATAGTTACATCCCAAAAACTGTCTACAAGAAAAAGCTTGAAAATGTGCTGAAATGCAAAGCTAACCTACTGCTTAAAAAATGACTAAAAATGACTAAAATCAAACTAAAAAAATGACTAACTGAAATGAGGCCTTAAGCCTTCTTATTTATACAAATTGAGGAGCCCAACAGTCCTCCTAAACTTTAGGGACTCGGCTGCCAAAACTTGCAGTTAACAACAGTCCTTCTTGACTTGCTTGGCTGCCCCTTGTGCTCCGAATTTTTGATGGAGAATTCGAGGTAAGGGCTCATAAATAAAGGGGAAACCTTCCTACAAATCCTCTCCCTTGTTCCTCCACGAATTTGACTGCCAAGTGCTCATTAAACCTTTTATTTTGTCTCAAAATTAACCAAAAAAACTGCATAAAGCACACATTAGACTTGTTGGCATAACGACTAACCCAATTCACTCTATTAACATAAATATAATAAAAAACATGCAATAAACTAATGAGAATGGTGGATTAAGTCAAATTAGGAGGCTGAAGGAGCCCATATAATTACCCATTTCTAGGGCTCATCAGAAACTCATCGACATAATACATGTAGATGCCCCCTCATCAATAATCGTTCGATGAACAATTTTGTTGAGGACTTTCACTTAAATAAGGAAAGTGAGTTGAGCTGGTAGCTGCAGGTCATATCCTTTATGATTAAAGGTCCATGCTAACATTGTGATCAGATGTTTTCAGAATGGAAGACACCATATTGCAGGTTCCAACCGTGACCACTTCTGCCAGATTGTTTGGAGGTGATAGGGCAAAAGTACCCATCAATGTCGAGTCTTTTAGTAGGCCTACTCCGATATTTTGAATCGACTGAGAGCTCCTGTGGATCATCGGAATGCTTCCCGTAACTTGTGAACTGTTGGGGAGGAATGTTTGTTGGTCGACGATTGTAATTCCTCCTTGGAAAGGAAATGCAGTCTTTCTGAAGTAAGTCGACACAACAACAACCATAGCATGTATCCAAGGCCTTCCCATTAGGATGTTGTAATCGAGGTTTCCATCGATAACTTCAACATCAATTTCTACTGTTTTTCCCCCCAGTTCGACTTGCAAGTTACTTAAAATCCCATATGGAGTGTATGTTCATCCATCAAATGCTTTCAATGTTGTCGAGGATCGCAACAAGGGTGGTGAACCTAATGTTTTCCAGCAACTCATCGACATAATACATGTAGATGCTTCCTCATCAATAATCGTTCGATGAATGGTTTTGTTGAGGGCTTTCACTTGAATAAGGAAAGCGAGTTGAGCTGGTAACTGCGGGTCATATCCTTTATGATTAAAGGCCACAAGATTGGAATCCGCTGGGTCAATCCCACCTATTGTTGATAATAGAGCCTGCTTCTGGGAGGGGCAGTTTTGCAGTACCTCAAGTGTCGACATAGCGGACGACGATTGGGCCAGGTCCTCTACTATATTATAATTATGTGCTGCTCTAGCACAAGGATTAAATGTCAATTTGTGTACTACTTCCTTTGGTGGCTTTATTGTTAGCTCAGGAATGATGGGTGGCACAACTCCGGTCGAAGTTGTTGTCGAACTACTAGGTTGATTAGTAGCCTTGTTGTTTGATAGCTGTGGTTTCCCGTAATCTTTATTCCTTGTCGATATCAAAACATCATTTTGCTGTTTTGAAATGGAAAATATAAGCACTTGGGATGGGGAAGCATTGTCACTAGCAACCAGATTGGTTCCTGGGATTGGAAACAAATCAGTGAATACCGCTGAGGTTTTTGAATTCTTTAAAAGTTTCCTAAGCTCAACTTTATGTGGATAGTCTTTCTTCCAATGATCCTCATCACATATAAAGCATGGATGACTTGGTTTCCTTTCTCTAGAAGGGTTTGTAGAATATTTTTTAGGAGATAACTCCTCCTGTTTCTTCTTTTTCCCTTTCTTTTTCTTCTTGCCTCCTGGTTGCTTCAGTTCTTTGCCTTTGTCAGTCGACACGACATTTACCCCCGAGGCAAGAATTTTTTCATTTTCATTTTGACTAGAAACTTTATGCGCTTTCTTTGATGTAGCCTTTATGGTTTTCATGCTAGTTGTACCTATCACACCATCGCCGAGATGAGAGTCTTTATTTGATTTAGGAGGAGGAGGAATGGAAAACTTTGGTCTAGGAGCATCAGGGATTTTGTCATAGAGCGTGACAGACTGAGTATAGATCAAGTCTAGATATTTTGCACGAGGAATGACTTGCTCTTCAGTGATGACCCCTCCCTTTTCCAAATCTTTTGCGATAGAAGGTAATAATGACTTAATAAACCATTCAGCTAACAACTGACCAGGAACATATGTTTTTACCATTCTACGATGACATCACCACTCATGAATGTGATTAGATATGTGAGTGGCTGTCATCTGTTTGAAATTGGTAGGAAGCTCTGTTCCTGTTTCGTACCTTATTGGTAACTGAAAATGGCTTAAAAAGGTTGTGGAAAGGGCGTTGAAGTTATCGAATGAAGCTCTAGGCAATTCAGTGTACCATTTTGCTGCCGGACCAGTTAACGTTCACTAAAAAGGCGAAGCCTAATCGAATCATCATTTAGAGTGTTGGATGAACACCACAGATGAAAGGTCATCACATGATTCGACGGGTCTTCACCCGGATTTCCATTAAATTTAGGAATATATGGCATAAGTTTATGAGGAATCGTCAGCCACCAAGGGGCATAAGCAATTGGATCATTTTTCAGCCGATTTAGATTCGGTAACTCTAAAGTCGCCATGAAGGGCAACTGTTGATTCAGGTTTGACGAAGCATACCCAAGATAGGATGGTATTGCCTAAGCAATGGGTCTTTGCATACCAACATAATGCATTTGATGCTAATAACTTTGGTAAGGTTGATGAGCATAACCATTATGAAATGATTAATGTTGACCGTTTTGAATATACGGCTGCCCATTACTTGCAAAGATTTGTTGCTCAGATCCTTGGTAAGCTTGTTGGAATTGTGGCTGTTGATATTGCACCAACTATGGTTGTGAAACCATTTACTGTTGTCCAATACTGGCTATTTGATCAAGATGAGGGGTAATAGTACCCGTTTGAACATGGGTCGCTCTGGTTAGGTAGCCACTAATCGGTGATTGCAGTTGTGTCGTGGAGACAGGAGGCTGTTGTATTACGACTTGAGAGACTTGAGGTTGACATACAACAGGCAACGCTTGTACTTGCGACACTGTCACAATGGCCGTTTTAGTGGGGATATTCGACATAGGTAGGCTTTGTTGCATTGAGTATACAACTCTTGGTTGTTGAGGTAGTATTGGCTCCCAACCACTGGATGTAATTCTAGCATGACCCGAATTCTATTGCAAACTCCCATATGGTTGTTCTCCCAGAGGAAACAATGAAAGGGCATAGTGTCCCCCATATGGCAGCAATCCAATGCTCAAAGAAATGATTAGCCTTTAGGGATCGGACTGCCCAAATTGATATTGTTGTGAAGGATCAATTTGTTGAGACTCAACATAAGAGATTCTGGATATTATTCCAGACAACAAACGAGAACAAACCATACTGTCGAAATAGTCCCTGGATGGACTCCATCTAGCGGTTGAGAGCTAGTTGGGACAGATGGTATACCAACGAACATTGTTGGAGTAGCAGTAGGAAGTTCTACTGCTGTTGGGTCAGATGACACAGTCCTAGATGTCGACTGTTGTTCAGACATATCTAGCCTATCCAAAATATTTCGTAGTGATTCTACAAGAACTTGCGATGAAGGGAGACTAACTTCTAATGACGAAGGATATAGGGTGATCCCGTCTCCAAAATGCAATAGAGTACTGGATGGAGGATCCTCCACAATCTCTTCTATTGCAATCAATCAAGGTGGGAGAGGTAGACTATCAGGTCTGTAAAATATTTCTGGTGCCGAAGAAGGTATAGACTCTGCAGCGATAGTTGTTGGAGAGGTAACACCTTCTGAATCAGCTGTAGGTAGAGCCGATTTAGGAATAGAAGCATTTACCGTTACACTAGGATCAGTTCTAATGTCCTCTTGTGGCTGCGGAACTTCTTCTGTAAAGGCAGAGTTATCAGAGATGGTTGGAGTAACTGGAGTCCCTGAGGATGTTGGAGCACAAGTTCCAAACAAACCAAGGGACTTTGATCTGGGTAAGCGAGTTCATTTTTTCCGGAATGGTTTCGTTTCCAGAGTTAAAGACGATTGACTTGTTAATCTCCACGAACAATGGGGTTTTGATTGAATTTCTTCCACGATTGCAGATTACTTGATCAACTCAAAATAAAGGGGAAAGAGTGATTCTGAATTTAATGAATTTTAGATGCTGTGACACAACTTGCTTTTTCAATTTTTAAGAGTCGAGAAAAAGCTAAAGATGACTTTAGTTGCCTTCGATTTTTAATGAGCCTGAAGTGAAAGGTGCTCAGATGGACCTTTTCCTTTAAGAAGTTTGAAAAGGAATGAAAGAGACTAATTTGGAAATCTAGACAGAGGGGTTACCAAACCAATCGCAAAACTGCAGAATACTTTTTATGGTACAGCAGTCAATCTTCCCAAATGCTGTGTTTAGTGCATTGAGATCGATAGGGCAGCAGACACGACTTCCTTTGGATAAAGGATATAGCCTATTTTTGTCTCCCAATATATACTCGATGGTAGATGGGAGCACAAGTCTGTACTGGCACTTGTCATCTCAAAGAGGAGGAATCACCCAACCTACAATGAAAGCGATAGTTACCAGGCTTTACGACGTCGGAATATGTCTCTATCCTAGACTTCTAAATGTTGTGCGTTAGGTTCCAAAGCATTTTTATGTTCATTGAATTTATTTTACAGTTGATCTTTCTTAAGAAGTTTTCCTTTTAGGTTCCACCACGTGATGTAGATATACAATTCCTAAAATGCAATCTAAGATGATAAACAATCGTTTAATCTTCTTTTTGCAATGAAAATCCTAGCTACTAAGGAAATATAAACGAGATTCTTTCAACATAGAGCAGAGAGCACACACTGGATGCACTGTCCTAAATCAAAATCAACAAGAAGTCTAAATGCAAATGCACATGCATGTATTTTTTTCGCTTTCTTAATGTGTGAATGACAAAAAGAATGCTAAGTACAAATCTGAATTGTTTCAAGCGACAGTACTAACGATTTTCTTTTCAAAAAAAATGTAAGGAAGAAAATGATGACACTTTGTGATTTTGAATTGAAAACTGCTTTCGACATTTGAAAAACTATTAATCCAAATCAAATACAAGAGTAACAGTGTAATCGACCATTAAGAATAATAGGATTCTTTTCTTTGACTGAAAATGAAACTTGCGACACTTCCAAATCAAAGGACGACAATTTGATTACGCTACTTCTTTGTAAAGGAGAACTATAAATGGTGAACAATACATAAAAACATTTAAAGTTCTTCATACTATGGAGGCTGAATCATGTAAAGGAAAGGAGTTTTTACAGTGGTATACTGATCACAGATAGCAAAACTCCTGAATAAAGCCAAAGAGAGTGAACAAAAAACCAAAATCTGGAAGCAGAAGAGGTCTTATCTGATCATCGCACCTGTAACATAGTGAAAGAGCGATGCATCTCACCTATTGAACACGGGAGGTGCGATGCATCCAGATTCCCAAGAGGAGAAGGTACGATGGTCTAGGGACGAGACTTCAACTGGGTTCTTGGAAACAGTTTGCAGCTTAGTTAAGGGATTTAAGCCGAGCAAATGATAGTCTGTAAATGCAAATCACAGGGGTTGATCTAATGAGGCTACTTGAGCCACCACCAGGGCAATTAGGATGTTTGCAAATCAATTGTTCAGTTTATAAACAAAAACGCGGAGATAGACTGAAGCAGCATTAATCTACTTTGCACTTGCATAGCAAATGCAGTTCGAAGGCTAGCTGGCTTGACTTCAGGCTCCATCTGTAAGTTTATAAAGCAAACAAATATAGAAAATAAAACAAGCTATTCACTCCGCAATGGAGTCGCCATTTTGTTATCGGGAAATCTAGTGTCTATGCAGAGCTGCTAGACCCACAAAGATGGGTAGCTATCTTAGAAACAAACAGATTAAAGTTACTTTCATTTTCCTTTACGAGAAGTAGATAGGAGAGGAGCAAAGAATACCAACCTTAATCTTTCGCTTGGTTCTCTGCTTGTTCCTTCTCATCTTTGACAGATATTTGCCACTCCTCCCTTGACCACTCCACTTCAAAGAGTACCTATAAAGTCAAAGCAACATAATACCTTCAAAGTGCAGAGATCTACAATCATAAACAATATAGGATCATACATATATTGACCACACAAATGCATATATTAGAAACATACAAGAATGTGGAAGAAAGCTTGAATAACTTTATTGATATAAAGATTAGAAGAGAGGATTACAACCCACTGATCTGACCCAGTGTCATCCTCTCAGCATGAAAGCCCTTCTTCACCTCATGAAAAGCTTAGATCACCCAACACTATGATATTCCACCAGGAAACCAACAACACTTTCTTACAAGATACAATATTCCAGCCTTTGGATCTCTGGGATGAGGGATCCATATATAGATGATTGCAGGGGTGAGTTAGCTTATGGGATTTTGATTAGTGTCTTCTCTCTAATAGTTGTTGATTCCACTTGGAGATTGATGATCTCTTACTAATCCCTGGGCGAATTCAGAGAGGCAAGTGTCACAGGAGAAGTTTCTGGAAGATTCCATGATCATCTACCTTGCAAATTGTCTCTGCCATTTGTCTACTCTCGCCCATCGCACCCTAAAAAAGGGCTTTCTAGTATGCATCGCACTTTTTGCGCTGAGCAGGTGAGATGCATCGCACCCTTAGCACTGAGCAATTTGTATGGTCCAGTTTTGACCAGTTTCGAGCAGTTTTCCGTGGAGAACTTTTGGGAGATGATGTAATTAGCTGACCTTGTTCCTTTAGGGTATGAAACAACACTTTTAGGGACTCTGAAGCCCTTGGTTTATGGACATATGTGATTGGGGTTGCAATGCCCAAATATGTCTATAGCACAGACCCAAACATATAGGTCTAACACCTCCCGTTCAGAGCAATGATGTACTCGATACCAAGGAAAAGACTACATGATCGTTGGTGATACACTTTACCGTCATGGTATCAATATAGTTCTGCGGAGGTGCCTCACCCATTAGGAGGCCAAAAAAGTCCTGAATGATTGTCATTCAGGCGCGTGTGGGGGCATCAATCTGGTTACACTATAGCACAAAATATTTTACGAGCATGATACTTCTGGCCAAAAATGTTCAAGGATTGCATAACCGTAGTCAGAAGTTGCCATGCTTGTCAAATCTTCGATCGCAAAACTAGAATACCACCCGCACCTCTGCAGCCAGTAGTCGCTGTTGGGCCATTTGCCAAATGGGGCATAGATTTCATGACATGTAACCCCACCTCGGCCAAGGGGCATGGGTATATCAAAGTCGCAGTTGACTATTTTACGAAATGGGCCGAGGAGATTCCTACATTAAACAACAGTGGCGAAATGGCTGCTCTTTTCTTTTTCAATCATGTAGTCTCTAGATTTGGTGTTCCACAGACTATAGTAACAGATCATGGATCACATTTTTGCAATCAAATGATGGTTGAGCTGGCTGCCAAATTAATACTGTCCCATGACAACGCTACTCCGTATTATCCGCAAGCTAATGGGCAAGTTGAGGCAATCAACAAAGTCCTGAAGCGCATGTTGCAAAGGATGATTGGAGTCCCTAAATGGAGTTGGAACCTAATCCTGTACTCAGCCTTGTGGGCACACCAAACATCGGTGAAAAATGCGACTGGGTTTACACCCTTTCAGTTGGTGTATGGCTTGGAAGCAATCTTACCAGCTCAGTGTGAAATCTCGTCCCTCAAACTGACAGTCTATCTTCTCCCTGGAACTTTAGAAGAAGAGTCTTGTTTCTTGGAATTAATCCAATTGGATGAAACCTGTCGTGATGCCACTTTTTGGCTAACGAAACCCATAAGAAATGAGTCAAGGCGCAGTTTGACAAGAATGTCAAACCCCGTGTCTTCTTAGAAGGTGATTTGGTCTTACTTTTTGACCAAGAGTCCAATAAGCTGGGAGCAGGTAAGTTCCAGCCTTTATGGATGGGCCCCTATATTGTTAAGCGTGTATTAGTAAAAGGAGCCTATGAGTTAGTAGACTATGATGGGATTCCACTGTCACAACCCCGAAACGGGTTGTACCTTAAGCGTTACTATGCTTGACTCAGTATAGTAACCTCTTCATATGCTTTTGTTACATTTTTGTTTTCGTTGAGAGTAATCGTTTTGGTTAGGTAATCCACTTTTGCATTTGTTGCAGTTGTCGAACCTATTGGAATCATTTATCGGATATGCTGACAGAGCGAGTCATAGTTCGCGGAACCTATTTGCTGCAGCCTGGGCCATCTTTGATCCAAGCAACGAGTTAGTGAGTTTCAGAGGGGTATGTATTGGCCGATCAACGAACAATATCGTTGAGTATAGAGCATTGATAGAGCTCCTCTCTGATGCTATCATGCGTGGCATACGCCGACTTGTCGTTAGGATAGACTCACAACTTGTCATTCTACAACTCACCGGCATCTATTTCGTGTAGACTCCAGCTATCTATCGCATGTTTCTAAGGGTAAATATTTTGGAAAGACAGTTCGATTCTATCCAATATCAACATATTTCTAGAAACTTAAAAACATTAATAGATTCATTGGAAAATTATGTGTTAGATAGACATTTGCGACATTTATAAAAGAAAAGCATTTAATCAATATTTGCATCAGGATCATATAACTTAACCAAAATGAAACTCCGAAAATCAAAAATATATATAACTGTTTATGGTTTACACATAGTGTTCTGTGTCCAAGAAAAAATTGGTCAAATGACCCAAAAACTCAAAATGCTAGGGGGCACCCTAGTCTAATGGTGCTGGTGATAACAAGTCACCACCTGTGCAATCATGCGTAAAAGCCTAGTCCATCAACATGGCACGCTAGTAGTATGTCGCTGTAATCTCAGAGGTAGCTCGTTAGTCCTCACATCCAGGATACCAAGAGTGAGGCCTTTGATCTGATCTTGCAATGTTGCAAGGGTCTCGGCCACATCCAGGTCGCGAAGGACAGCCCTCCCTACAACCTCTCCTGCTAGAATGGCAGCTGGTGCTCTTAGTCGCACTGGTCTGATATCTGCATGAGCACATGAGTTTTGATTAGTCTTGATAAAATAAAGCATAGGAACATTATAAAAACAATAAATAGGGATATGGTCAGAAATTTTACCTATAACACTCCACTGCTCGCCAGCCGGCAACACCAAATCTGGGTCACCCCGGAAATCCATACCTGCATATGGACACTCAGCGTAAACCATCTCTTGATGGTTGAACCACTCAAAGAAGGCATCAGAGAAAGAAACTTGTGGCTGACCAGCATGTTGGGCCATAAGGTCAACCCATCTCTGCATCCGTGGCTCAGTCGGTGGCGACAAACCAAGTGAAATGTACTGCGGCTACGTCAGTGGGATCTTCTCCAAGGCGAAAGTGGTCAAAATGGAACCATAGCCAAAGTTATTAGATCGTCCATTTTTCACCTTGGTAAGCTGTTCTTTTATCACCAGAAGTACTGCATCACACCAGTTGAACACCTTCGGTTCGAGGCATTCCAAGGCATACTGCATATAGGACCTATTGGCCAAGTGAAGAGCCACACTACCAGCCAGTCTAGCAAAGGTGAACAGATGGTCCTCAAGGACCGATCAGTGACATGTCAGATGTTGATCTTGCCGTCCCTACTCAGCTGAGATCCTTCTCTACAGTATCGGGGAATATAATCCCTCACGGATTCGCCCCCACGGGTGCAACCTGATAGTGAGATAGGGGCACCACGCCTCGATAAACTGGTCAAAATGTAGATGTCCACAATAGTCAAGGGGATGGATTTGCCTCTGATCTGGAACACCTAGTTGGTAGGATCCCATGCATCAAGGAAATATTGCAACAAGTTGATTTGTTGCCTCATGCTAGATATGCGGAAGAACTTGAGCAAACCACAGTTCCATAATGCAGTTACCATACATGGATCATGTAAAGCAACCATGTCCTCTTCTTCATTATCACGTTCTCACCATGTAACAACCATTTTTCTCCGATGAATCTCTGAAAACAAACAAGAGAAGAGTCAGGATCCTGATTTGGAAAAAAAAAGGCAAAATTTCCATGAAGAAACAGTGCACAAGTTTCCCTCCTTGCGCCCATCGCATCCCAGCTGTGTACTGGGTGAGATGCATACTAGCTGGCCAATGGCCAACCTAGTATGTATCGCACCTTTCGATATACACAGAGTGCGATGGGGGTAGAATGAATTGTTCAAACCCTAGAGGCTCTAAAAAGCAGGGAAACATGCTCAGAATTCAAAAAGGAAAGAATGCAACTGAAGAGCACAGGTTTAGCTCCTACCTGGTCTAGACGGCGCTAAGAATCGTCCACAGAATCTCCCAGAATTAGCTAGTGAAAATCAAAGGGGAAAACACCTCCAAAGCGCCAACAATCTCAAGCTCAAATGAAATGGTAGTACGACCGTCGAAAGATCATAGTGTTAATTGTGAGTCGAATATCAATGACCGTTATCACGAGCATCTTTACGCAAAGTTCAAGCTCGTTAAAAATTAAACCTAAGCAATGAGCATATGTTCCGCCAGAGTTTAAGCTCATTAAAAAATGAACCAATATCCGGTAAATAACCATCGCGAATGCATTATCATCAGCTTTTGAGGCTTGGTTGTGTTCTTACCATCACCTCCACTTTGTTTTAGCTGATCATACGCTTCCATTTGATTGTTTACCCTTTTGAGGAACAACTGCGATGAGTAATTCTGTTAGCCATCCTTGTGACACTGCTGTAATTGGAAAATTCCAAACCTTGCCTGGAATCAACTGCTACCCGAAAATATCACTCGTTCCTCAAAAATGAGTCTCCTTGAAGCTCTTTTCACCTGACTCGTAAAATATGAAAATATTGCCGAGCAATTGGCTTCTCCAGCTCGTTAAATCTATCGGAAGTGCTATCCCTCCTCTATATTTTAATATTTTTGGACCTGAGGGAATATTACACAAAATGATCGAGCGCTTGTCTTGTTCGGCTCGTTTAAAATATAAAAAATTCATCCCTTTCATATTATTTTATACTTTTTCGGACTTAAGGGATTATATGACGAAAAAGGATTACTGGAGTTTCCTTTCTGTCCCTTTTCAAACTCTTTAAATTGAAAAAGGACTGAGTTGTCTTTGTCGTTAAACTCGTTAAAACCAATAGCGACAAACTTGTCCATAGAGACAAGAATGAGTTTCACTGTCGCTAGGATCGTTAAAACATAGTGATGGGTTTGCCCGAAGGGAAAATTATAGAACAAGCATATGTTATCCTCCTCAAGCTTGAAAAAAATAAAGAGGTACTGGTTAACAATGACTAGGGAAAAATTGGGAAGAAAACTTGAAGAAACTTTATTGGTAGCAAAGGCGCTCTTGAACATGACACTTTCACTCCATCACCATTATTGAGTCGAGTTGGGTTATTCCGTTCACCGGTCATATTACAATTGGTCCAACGTACCATCCATATTTGGGGTTAACGCTACCAATCCATTTCAGTGTCACCGATATGTTCAAGAGAAGTCGATCAGAGAATTCACCAACCCAGCTTGTGTCTCACCCGCTGCAATACCTTCACGCTTCTTTCTTTCATGACTGCCACCCTGAACCCTGTATCATCAGATCGTTTTCACCTCCATAAAATCATTTGCTCCGTTCCATGTCGTAGATGTGGGATTAATTAAGGCCCTCCTACGACAGGTCACTTCTTGTCGATGAAAACTCATTATCCAAGAAGTTAACCCAGGAACAACCCTTTCAGTACTTTGAAGCTTGCATGCCTCAATGGCAAGTTTCTCACTTTCGTCGATAGGTTTACATCAATGGAGTTCGACCGAAAGATTTTGTGTGGTGTTCGACGCCAAGTCCCATTTTCACACCATGCGCATTGTAATATAGTACCTTGAGGGTCATCATCATTATCGATGATTCCTCTCACGCCTGTTAAAAGCTTACATCATTGGCTGGTAATCAGGGGATGTCTTTCCATGTTCGATTCTAGAACATCTTTTCACATGGATCGACTTGTACTTCGGGTGAAGATTGAACGAGTTTGAAGACTCCGGATCTAGTTTCATCCATCTGGGCTGTGATATATTCGGGAAAATAAAGACATCAAATGTACATCATTGCTGCACAGATGATCATCTGAATCAAAGGATGATGGCTCTATAAGAATCATCAGTCTGCTACACAGACATTTGTTTTTCCTGTGTACATGAAAATGAATTTATAAATCTAAGCATGGGAATGCCCGCCTCAGCTAGATCATGAAAATGTTATGAAGATAATATATTGTATTGTATCTTATTATAGGTTGCCTTCCAGTTCGAGAAAGCTCAGATCCTCATGATAAAGCATTTCACCCGAAATCAAAAGATTTTCGACCTCATACTTTAGGGGGAAACTGTTATAGACATATTTGGGCATTGCAACCCCAATCATATATGTCCATAAATAGAGGGCTTCTGAGTCCCTAAAAGTGTTGTTTCATACCCTAAAGGAACAAGGTCAGCTGATTACATCATATCCCAGAAGTTCTCCACAGAAAACTACTCAGAACTGGTCAAAAGTATACCATACAGACTGCTCAGTGCAAAGGGTGTGATGCATCTCACCTACCACAAGAAAAATGTGTGATGCATACTGAAAAGCCCTTCTGTAGGGTGCGATGGGCGAGAGTAGACAAATGGAAAAGACAGTTTGCAAGGTGGATGATCATGGAATCTTCCAGAAACTTCTCCTATGACACTCCCCTCTCTGAATTCGCCCAGGGATGAGTAAGAGATCATGAATCTCCAATTCGAACATAGAAATATCAGAGAAAAGGCACTAATCAAAATCCTAGAAGTTGACTCACCCCCCTGTAGTCATCTATATATGGATCCCTCATCCTAGAGATCCAGAGGCTGGAATTTTGCATCTTGTAAGGAAGTGCTATTTGTTTCCTGGTGGAACATCATAGTGTTGGGTGATATAAGCTTTTCATGAGGTGAAGAAGGGGTTTCATGCTGGCAGGATGACGCTGGTTTAGATCAATGGGTTGTAATCCTCTCTTCTAATCATTATATCAATAAAGCTATTCAAGTTTTCCTCCACATTCTTGTATGTTTGATGATATATGCATTTGCGTGGTCAATATATATCTAGTCCTATATTGTTTATGATTGTAGATCTCTGTACTTTGAAGGTATTATGCTGCTTTGAATTTACAGGTACTCTTTGAAGTGGAGTAATCAAGGAAGGAGCGGCAAAGATCCGTCAGAGGGGAGAAGGAACAAACAAGGAACCAAGAGAAAGATTGAGGTTGGTATTCTTTGATCCTCTCCTATCTACTTCTCATAAAGGAAAGTGGAAGTAACTTTAGTTTGTTTGTTTCTAAGATAGCTACCCATCTTAGTGGGACTAGCAGCTCTGCATGGACACTAGATTTCCCGATAACAATACCAACAAGAATTAACAGAGTTCTATGATATTAAACAAGATGAGGGTGAGACTACATGTGAGTGAATTCAATGGTTTAAAGACACAATTAGGAAACTCAGTTATTTGATTAATCCTCATCATCAACGATATTGGTTCATTAAATCTCTACTATTGTTAACTATAACTCGTTTGGTTCAACAAAATCGACACTCTACAAGATGTGCGGGAACAAGCTATGAAGATTAAATCAACGATGGGATACCCATGAATATAGGATGAGTACTACTCCCAGTGATCCATCTATATTTCATTGGTTTACAACATTAGATTTTTGAGTTGACAGAGAGGTTGAAGGATATGCATACTGCATGACCTTTGGATCCAGAACTATGGTGCACTAATTGTCACATTGAGAAGGACCATGCTATTAAGTGCCCAAGGTATCATAGTGCAGGTCCATTTAATATGCCGATGGGACCACCTCCGCCACCAGCAGGACCTACTGTTGGAGTCACACAAGTGTCTATAAGTGTTCCTTACCAGGGACCTACTCAATACCATGTGTTTACCAATCATCAAGGTACGCCCGCTAATAAATATTGTGAGATCTATCGAATTGATGGACATCCACCCTGTATTTGTCCTATTTTGCAGAAGTAATCCAATGTTCCAAAAATATGTTTTATGAGTTATACGAGTCTCTGACTCACCATACCGAACAATTCAAACATTTGGATACTCTGGCTGATCGTCTTGACCGCACTGCATTCTAGGTTAAGGAATCTCCTTGAGGACAAGGGGGAGGTGGTTTAAGAGGGGGAAGATCGAGAGGAAGAGGCCCAATTTGATGCTACAACTATGAACAAAATGGCCATGTTTCTCGTGACTATTCATTACCAAGGAAGCCTTGGTGTTCCCATTATAGGGTAAATTCACATGTTATTGAGGATTTCCTAGAACTAATTACTCATTGGGAAGAGCATAGTCGTTAGAGAGGTGCTAACTTAATCAATGTAGAGTCTAGAGGGAAATAACTAGTTTATCATCCAAATATTAATTTTGTTACTAGGGGAGGTAAGATAACTGGAGAAGATAAAGAGGCATCTAAGAAACCTACCATAATGATACCTACATCGCTGAAGAAGTATTATGATCCAACTCAACATAAGGAGTACTACAAGGATGCTGTAGAAATTCGTAAGCAATTAGCGTCATCTTACAACCCACTAGTAGAGTAGCTAGAAAAGAGATAGATGAAGAGTCCCCGATCCTTGCAAGGCACAACTCAACTAGTTATGGAGTGGTCTAAATTATTTTTATAGATTATGAGTGATGAGAAATTATTTGGCCAGTTGCGTAAGAAACTTAAAACTGTTATCAAAGATGAAGAAATTTAAGGTATACCTATTTCTGCCAACTTACTTGAACATCACTTTAGATGCCTCCACAACAATAAGAGAAGAACAGGAAGAGAGTTCCACATTGATGCCCAAATTTCAAGGTACCAGATCTAAGATTCTATGTTGGACTTGGGGTCTTATGTAAATATCATGCAGAGAGATACTTGGGAGGCATTGGGAAAGCCCAAGTTGCTGGTCTCACCTATCTAGTTAAGAATTTCCAATCAATACTATATTCTTCCAATCGGTCATATAGAAGATGTGGAGGTTGATATTGTTGGAGTAAAAACATACACAAACTTTGAAGTTATAGATATCATGGGTGATAAAAATCTTTATCCAACCTTGTTCGGAATAGATTGGGTGTTTGATAATTATGCTATTATTGATCTCAAACGAGAGACTATGACCTTTGAGTTAGACAAATTCAGAGTCATTCAACCATTAGACCCTTATCAAGGTCTAAGGTTTATAGAGCTCATAGATGATGTTAAGGAGCCCAATATTTTGGATAAGCTATATCAACTTACTATAGGAAGCCTTACAATCAATGGTACTCTTAGTTGGAGAAGTGTTCAACATACAAAAATTGGCTAAACTGTTGCGTTGGATGATTGGCAACAAGGAGGTCATGAGTTAGAGTTTAGACATTGCACAACTGCTTGTTGTGTTCACTAGATTGGTACTGAGGTAATGGATTACCCTACTTTCAATGGTATAAGATCTGCTGTCAATTTTATTAAATAAGTTGATTCAAATATTGAATAAACACAAAAGAATCCCTTGATGGATGTTTCTCTGCAAGAAACTCTTGAGAGATGGTGGGAGCTCATACTTGTTATAGACATATTTAGGCACTTCAACCCAAATCACATATGTCTATAAACCAAGGGCTCTTTTACCCCTAAAAGTGTTGTTTCATACCCTAAAGGATCACAGTCAACTGATTACATCATTTCCCAGAAGTTCCACCTGAAAAACCACTTAGAACTGGCCAAAACTGGACCATATTGACTGCTCCATGGTCAAGGTGCGATGCATACTGGTTGTAACACTAGCCAGGTGCGATGCATACTAAATATGCCTTTTGTAGGGTGTGATGAGTGAGAATGGACAAATGGCTGAGACAGTTTGCTCGGTGGATGCTCATGGAATATTCTAGAAACTTCTCCTATGACACTTGCCTCTCTGAATTCACCCAGGGATGAGTAAGAGATCAATGAAATCTCGAAGTGGAACCAAGAACTATAAGTGGAATGACAGTAATCAAAACCCAGAGCTGACTCACCCCCTTGCAAGACATATATAAATGGATCCCTCATCTGAGAGATCTAGAGGCTCGAACTTTGTAATTTGTAAGGAAGTGACGTTGGTTTCTCTTTGAGAAGGAACATTGTATTGTTGGGTTATCTTGCTTTTCATGAGGTAAAGAGGGCTTTGATGCTAGGAGGATGATGCTAGATCAAATAGCTAGGTTGTAATCCTCTCTTCTATTTCTACTATTAATAAAGTTCTTTGAGTTTTATTCCATTCAATCGTGTATTTGTGAATATTGTCATTTGTAAATGCAATTGTATGGTCAATGTATTTCTAATTCTGCATTGTTTATGATATTATAGATCGAGATGCTTTGACAGTGTTTTGTTACTTTGTCTCTACAAGTATTTTCTAAAGTGGGACAAGTAGGAGAGGAGTTGCAAGCTCTATCAAGGGAGAGAGAAATTAGGAAAGGAGTCAAGCATAAGATCTAGGTTGCCCCCCTTTGCTTCTCTCTTATCTATCATACATAAAGGAAATCACAAATTGCTTTGATTGTTTGTTTCTAAGATAGCTACCCTTCTTAGTGGGACTAGCAGATCGAAAAGACAATAGTTTTCCCAGAAACAATAGTGCCCAATTTCAAAACCAAGAATCAGTAAAAATTGCTATGTTATGTCGATTTATTGTTCCTAAGAAGAACTCAAAAAATATTCTTGTATATGAGGGTTACACTAATCATCAAAAGCATGTTTAGACCTATAATAAAATATGGATAAAGCTTGGACTCCATGTTGAATTATGGGTGCATAATTTCATTTACAAATTAAGGACATTTTTGCAAGTTTGGTTCTTAAAAGAAGAAATGAAGAGGAAAACAACTAATTGGGAGGCACTGATAGCTCAAATTTGCAATGATTTCTCCTTTTCAGATGAGGATGCTAAGATAGCTGAGGCCTTACAAGAAATTAAGAGAGTGCTATTTCCTATTGGGAAACCTGTTACCAAATGTAGTAGTTATGAATGTTGTGAACATTTGTATGAATCTAGATTTCATGAAGCTGTTGCTTGCGACAAGGTTAACAAGGATCCCAGAGAAGACGAATTAGAAGAGTTAAGGCATCTAAAATTCAAGGAATTTGAAGGTGAAAGAGATATTAAAGATAATCCTTTCAAGAAATCACTACATTAAAACCATGAAAGTTGCAAAAACACAATATTGGAACCAAAAGGAAGCCCAATTTAGCTTCCATTGGTTACTATTGGGATGAGAAAACTACAAAGGAAATCTTTGATCTATTGAAGGAATATGAATATATGTTTCCTGCATCAACCTCAAATCTTAAAGGGATAAAGGGAGATTTAGGAGAGATGCTTAAAAAAAAAAAAAATCTAATTTAAGGCTTGTTAAACAGATCAGAATCTAGATTAGGGGCAAACTTTTTCTCAAAAATCAAATTGCTCGGAATCGCTCAAAACTTGAATGATTGCATTCGTCTCGGCAATACAATCCCAACACAAATCGTTTCAAGCAAAATAAAGTTCATATGAGAAAGATAGGGACTTTTGTTTGCTTTGTCAAACATGCAATTTTGGGTACACAACTAACCGAGATGTTGACTAGGCATCCGTACAACCTAGTCAGCAAAAAATAATATTCCAAGGAATATTCCCAAAATATTATGACAGGTGGCTCAATCGAATGGTGATAAGTGTCGACACGTTATTTGGTGAAGTGAATTGAGGTGGACCAGTGAGAGGCTGACATGTGGCAAGCCCAGAGGATGTCATGTGCCCTCCCAAAATTCGGGTAAAATTATTTGTATGTCGACATAATCAAACTTGCGACCTCGCTTGCACAAGCCCCACGCTCCACTGCTATGCCACATATTATGACTTAACAACTAAAGGTTTGAGGTATTATTTAAATGTTATGAAGACGAAGTTTGGAGGTAAGGAGCGAGCCCCATGTGCCAACTCCCTCCACATATGACCAACACTGTGATACCATAAGCCAACATTTAACGATAACCACATGATTAGTGTGCTAAGTGGAGTTTAGCGTTAAATAACCCATGATTAGCTATTAATTATTTTCATTTTAACTTGGCGGAATTTTGGTAGGTCCGATAAATTCTGCACTACTCCATTTTTGGAGGCCATATTCTAAGAAGCTGGAGGAATTGCCCAAAAAGTTATGGAAATTCTCGTCATATTTAGAGAAAATCCGGCAAGGATTTTTGTAAATCCAAGTTATAGTTGTTAAACTTCAAAATTTTAGGTGTCCTAGACGTTTTTGATGGTGCTGAATCCATTTCCACCATCAAAAATACGATTCAAACACTCCCTCTACAAATTT
>APFE030876911.1:197236-214505 GCA_000404065.3 Pinus taeda | reverse complement strand
CTCGGATTCCAACCACTTTTGGCTGTCCGGGCAATTCCTCCACCTCGGTAGAAGACTCCTTTTTGGAGGGGTTAACTAGAGTTTCTCCATATTTGGTGGAGTTTTCCTAGGGAAAACTGAAGAGACTATAACTTCTTCATTTTCGACCAATTTTGGATCAGAAAGAGTCATTCCTAGATGATTTGGATTCTATGAACACAATGGAACATGTTATAGAGGCAGAATGGCACTTTTTGTATGTGATTTTTCTACGTTGAAGTTTAAGGAAGCTTAGGGCCACCAAGAGAGGAGGTCAAGCCTAGATCAGCTGAAGTCCAATTGTAGATCCTGGATAGTAAGTTTTAGGGTTTCTGAGTCTTTTGAATCCCATGGCACAGGTTTCAAAGCTATTGAAGCATTTCAAGTTCATGTAATCAAAGAATTGATAATTAATCCAAAGAGGGCCTAGCCATTGAAGCAGGTCCAAGGAGATGTAGCCCAGGAGGGGTGAACTCCTTTATCAACTTTGTGTTATGAGTTTGTTGTGTTTTATTTCCATGCATTTACTTGCTGTATGTGTTTTTTAAACTACTAATTAACCTCACAAATTCTCATAAATGACACTCAACACTTGGCACATAATTCCTCACGTTTTGGTTAATTTGAGACAATCCTAAACACATATTTTTTAATACTGATGAGGGAGCTTGCATAGCATTAACAAGTTTTCCCAGCATTCAGATCAAGTTGGTATTAGAGAACTCATTAGCTCTTTTTAACCCTGATATGGTTTGCCAAGGTTAGTTAGAAAATTAGCTATTGGTTTTGTATTTGTGCAAGGAGAATTTAACTGTGTGAAAGTTTATGTGTGTAAGCTTTGTGAATATTTTTGATGCATTACAAGTGTGATGGCAACTTCAACAAGTGATGTTTTTAATCCATCTTCGTTAGAAAGACTCTTTGATTTAGATGTTGCAAGAGCTTATTATCATGAGAGATATGGTGCAAGAGATGAATGAAGATAAGAAGGAGAACACTATACTTCAAGAGGAGTTGATGGCCATGAAGGAGGAGAAGCAAGAGCTTCTTGAAAGGATGCATGATATGGAGATTCAACTCTGTGATGCCAAGGAAACCCTAGCCAAGTATGTGAATGAAAAAGAGGTATGCAATTCAAGTTTATCTTCAATTTACTCTCAAAATGAATGTTTTGGTGCTTTTTAAAGACACACTAGAGGAATAGGGTCCAAATTATTGATGAGGATGGGCTATGAAGGTAAAGGGTTAAGTAAACATGCACAAGGCATAGTTGAGCCAATTGTTGTTGAGGAAAGGCCTAGGTATTTGGGTCTTGGTTATGGATAACATGATGGAGAATGCTCCAAAGACAAGGAGGTGCATGAAGGTGTTCAAAGAAGGACTTTCATTACATCTTCATTACCTCAAGCTTGTGAGGTTTGTGTTCATGAGGAATGCAAAATTTTTATACCCACTTTGAAAGAAGATACTCATAAACATGCAACTACTAGAAATGGAAAAAAGAGGATGTTGAAAGCTCTAAGGTCATTGAAACCATTTTTGGTATTCTGAAGAGAGCCACTACCTCATCAAATTCACCTCTTCAAGAAGGAGACAAAGGTGAATATGCAAGGTATAAATCTTCCTCTAATCAAGTTTCTTTTGATTATGATAAACGCGGGAAATCTTCACATAAGATTTGGAGAAAATTTACATGTTCCTTTTGTGGTTTGGATAACCATACTGTTTCGAGGTGTTAGAAGAAGATAGCCATCCATGTGAAACTTTCAAAACAAAAGAGAAAGAAAGCCAAAGGTCCATTGGATAATGGAAACCATGTTGAAAAGAAGATGCAATTATTTTGCACTCATTTCCATAAGCAGGGTCATATTGTAGACAAGTGTTGGACTTTGCATCCAACAAGGCATCCACGACATTTGAAGAAGGTGGAGAGAGATTTTGGCAAGAATGGAAAAGATGATTCCATAATTGATGTGGGTCAGGATGATACACATGATGAAGTGCAATTGAAAGGTCCCTTGAAATGGCTTGGAAAGAGATGGTTAGATTTCTTAACTAATTAAGGCCTTGCATTATTTTTATAATTGATGCAAATCTTGCCTTATTGATGCATTTCCTTGTTATTTGGATGCGTTTCTTTTCTCCTGAAAGTATGCTACATATTGCATGAAGAAAGATTTTGGAAAGAAGAGTTATGTTGACTCACTTAGATGCAACAAAGATGGCAATTTGCAACTACAAATGTTCATGCATGTTGCATTCTTGAACTTGCATATTTACACGAGGAAGGTGTTCGAAAGTGGAGTATGTTGACTCACTTTATTGCAAAAGATTTGGTCATTTCAGCTCTTTAAGTACTCGTACATATCAATGGGATTATTGTACTTGTGATTGTACTTGTGAGAGAGTTGAGAATTGTTATACATGCATGAGAGTTTGTGTGTGTGAACAGTGGAATTTTTAATAGTTTCATTGTGCTTTAACTTGCATGAGTGATTGACTTGTGTTGGTTGATTGCTTTGTTAACATGTATGTTGTCAACTGTAGAATGTTGATCATTTTCACATGCATGAGTGTCGGCTTGTGTGGTCAATTGATTGTTACATGTATGTTATATTGAATTCGAAGAGTTGATTTTGTCTCCAAAGATGAAAGGGATATGAGATGAATTGTTTCACGAGAATGTGGAATTCTTGTTATAAATCGTCAAGTTGTTGTACATGCTTTTATTTGACTTGAAAGTCAGTTGTTTGAAGAAGTATGTTTTTTCGACTTGTGTTTAGTCGATGGTTTATATACCAAGATGTAAGAGCACATGGAAATGTTCACATGATGTGACATTAGTTTTTTTGAAGAAGCAAGAGGAAGAGGTCGTCAAGTTATATTCTTGCATGAGTGTTTTTCAAGTTTAATGGTGTTTCTTGTGACAAGATGTCGTAGGATTTTGGAAGTTCCATGCTTGCGAAAGAGGCTCATGATTAGCCTTAATTCTCAAATCATGACATGAGTAGCATGTTAATACAAGAGGATGATGGAATCAAGAAGTGAAAGTAGACAAAAATCCCAGAAACAATTGCAACCATTGTAGACTATTTGATGTGTTGACGCCAAGAAGCGAAAGAGATGGCGAATGCATTCTTCCAGATGTGGAATTTGGAACCATGGAGGTAAAATAATGGTCATTTCTTTTCTTGTTATTATTGATATCAGAACTCATTACTGTAGTTCACTTAGATGGGCTTAACTTGGAAAAGTGGTTTCCAAGGAGAAGCTTGCATTGAATGCATGTGTCCCAAAGGAGGAACACGATTCTCAGTGGGAAGACCACGAGTCAACTTTCCAAGCACTAAGGGATCGCTTTGGTACATAAGGGTATTCAATCAGGAAGCAGCCAACAAGTGTTAGATTGGGTCAACAACAAAAGGAGAACATTGGTTGAAGTGCCAAGCCATTTGCAAGGCAAGGCATGTCAGTGAACCCAAGTTGCTGTCATGGAGGTTTTTCTAAGTAGAATCAATTGATAGAAATTGGAAGGAGAGGAGTATTCAAATCTCATCAGGTAACCAACTTTTGTGGGTCCAAAAGCCTGTCAATGGGAAGGAGTGATCAAAATTTGGATTAGGGGCAAAAATTTGCTCAAAAATCAAACTGCTCAGAATTGCTCAAAACCTAAATGAATGCATTCATCTTAGCGATACGATCCCAAAGCAACTTGTTTCACTTCAAAATGGAGTTTGTATGAGAAAGATAGGGACTTCTGTCCGCTTTGTCAAACATGCAATTTTGGGAACAAGGCTGATTGGGATGTTGACTAGGCATCCGTACAACCAAGTCAACAAAAAAGAATACTCCAAGGAATATTCCTAGAATATTTCGACAGGTGGGTCAATCGAATGGTGAAAATTGTCAGCACGTTATTTGGTCAAGGGCTTTGAGTTGGACCATGGTCAAGGGCTTTGAGGTGGACCAATGAGATGCTGACACTGGCAAGCCCGAAGGCTGTCACGTGCCTTCTCAAAGGTTGGGTAAAATTATTTGTAGGTCGGTAGAATTGAACTCGTGACTTCACCCACACAAGCCCCACGCTCCACCACTATGCCACACCTTATGACTTAACAACTAAAGGTTTGAGGTATTATTTAAATGTTATGCCAATGAAGTTTGGAGGTAAGGAGCAAGCCCCGCGGGCCAACCCCCTCCCCATAAGCCAACACTTAACGCTAAACATGAGATTAATGTGCTAAGTGGAGTTTAGCATTAAATAACCTATGATCAAACTTAAATTAATCTCAGTGTTACTTGGCGAAAGTTTGGCAGGTCTGATAAATTCGGCACTACTCCATTTTTGGCTGGGTTAACTGGAGTTTTCCTAGGGAAAACTGAAGAGACCATAACTTCAATTTTCGACCAATTTTGGCTCAGAAAGAGTCATTCCTAGATGATTTGGATGCTCTGAACATAGTGGAACATGTTGCAAAGGTAAAAAGACACTTCTGTATGTGATTTTGCTACGTTGGAGTTTAAGGAAGCCTAGGGCCACTAGAAGAGGAGGTCAAGCCTAGATCATCTGAAGTCCAATTGTAGAGCTTGGATAGTAATTTTTGGGGTTTTTGGGTCTTTTTAATCCAATGGAGTAGGTTTCAAAGCCATTGGAGCATTGAGGTGCATGAAATTAGAAAATTAACCATTAATCCAAAAGAGGGCCTAGCCATTGAAGCAGGTCCAAGGAGATGTAGCCCAGGAGGGGTGAACTCCTTTATCAAATTTGTGTTATGAGTTTGTTGTGTCTTATTTCTCTGCATTTTACTTGCTGCATATGTGTTCTAAACAGATAATTAACCTCATACACTTATCATAAAAGACGCTCAACACTTGACACATAATTCCTCACATTTTGGTTAATTTGAGACGATCCTAAACACATATTTTTTAATAATAATGAGGGAGATTTCATAGAATTAACAAGTTTTCCCAACATTCAAATCACACTAACCTTATTGGTTGAATTTTAAAGTTAAAGAGAAGGTTAAAAGGGAGATAGATAAAATGCTAATTGTAGGTCTCATATTTCTAGTTGATGAAGCCAAGTAATCAATCTTATTTTTATTCATGACAAGAAGGATTTAGATGATTTCATAGTCTATGTAGACTACAAAATCCATAATAATGCTTGTTTTCATGATCCATTCCCCACTCCATTTCGCGATGATTTCTTAAACAATGCTGTAGGTAATGAAGCTTATCCCTTTACAGATGGGTTTTTTGGATATCATCAGGTCCATATTGTGGAAGAAGATAAGTGGAAAACCATTTTCACAATAGAATGGGGTTCATATGCTTACCATGTAATTCCATTAAACCTCAAAAATGATATAGTTTTGTTCTCGAGAATTGTTATTGCTGCTTTCCGAGATTATATTCACAATTTTCTTGAAGTTTACATGGATTATTGGACAATATACAACCTTTTGAAGAAGCATGCCATCTTATTGCGGGTTATTTGATCATTGCAAACAACTACAAATTTCAATAACCCTGAAGAAATGCATTTTTGATGTGCCTTTTGGTAGTTTATTGGGACATATTATTTGCAAAGATGGTGTGTGTGTAGGCCTTGCTAAAGTTGAAGTGATCCTAAATATGTCACCACCCACTAGTATCAAATAGTTGTAGTCCACTTTGGGACATATAGAATATTATGGGAGATTCATCTGCAACTATGCTTTTGGAGAATTTATTGAAGAAGGCTAAGTGGTTTGTATGGACTAAAGAATGTGATGCTGCTTTCAACACTCTGAAAGAAACGCTTGCCTGTGCCCCAATATTGGTTTATCCAAATTAGAATAAAGAATTTCATGTTCATATTGATGAATCTAGAATCACTTTAGGTGTTATCTTTGATCCATTAATGAAAAAGGTATTATAGACTATGTGTGAATTCGCTTATGTTACTTAATGCAATGGATCGAAAAGATTACGAATAACATAAACAATTAAATCATTCAAAGACACATTCAAACACATCAACACAACAAAATTTAATAAAGGAGTTCACTAGATTTCCTGTCTACGGCTCCTGGTCCTTTCACTTCCAATGTTGACCTCTTTATTTTGTCTTCAAAAATGATGTTACAGGCATGAGCTCAAAAACAAAGTCTCAGATGAGAAAATGAATCTCACCATTGCGTTCACCTTGAAATTTCGAGTCAAACAAGTATAAACTTGACCATAGTTGGCCACTGTGACCTCCAGACCCCTTGGAAAGTCAAAAACCACCTCTACCTATGGAAAAACCACTTCTCAGCGGCACAAAACCACTTCCGCGCTGTCAAAACCACTTTTTCATGTGAAAAGTTGCTTTTGGAAACCACGTCCTCCTTGGCGGACTGTACCTACAACTGGATTAAATAAAAGGTGGTTCGACTTTATATCAAGCCCGAACAATTTACATCTCAGTCAACAAAATGGTGTAAATTCGTTGGTATTTGTAAGTGGGAGGCCAGCGGGTCGAAACCCCTGCCTGACACTTCTGACCTTTTATATGGTTGGAATATATATCATATATTTGATTTGATATATGATATCATATGTTGTGTTTTACATGGTTCATTTAATATGGTTTGATATATATCGTATGATAAATAATATATCATGTATGGTTTATATACTTATCACGTTTCAATATTACTCTAATTCCCGATGGTTAGTTTGGCATACAGTTAAGAGACCGGTGGTCGAGGTTGGAATATATATCATATATTTGATTTGATATATGATATCATATGTTGCAATTTACATGGTTTGATATATATCGTATGATAAATAATATATCATGTATGGTTTATATACTTACCACGTTTCAATATTACTCTAATTCCCGATGGTTAGTTTGGCATATAGTTAAGAGACCAGTGGCCGGGGTTGGAATATATATCATATATTCCAACCTTTTATATGGTTGGAATATATATCATATATTCCAACCTTTTATATGGTTGGAATATATATCATATATTTGATTTGATATATGATATCATATGTTGTGATTTACATGGTTCATTTAATATGGTTTGATATATATCGTATGATAAATAATATATCATGTATGGTTTATATACTTACCACGTTTCAATATTACTCTAATTCCCGATGGTTAGTTTGGCATACAATTAAGATACCGGTGGTCTGGGGTTGACCCCGACCGTTTGGCTCTTTTTCTGGCGGAACCAACTGCAACAACAAATATCATATCTTCACATTTATAACCAAGAGATGTGATAGCTCATCCGGTGAGTAGAATTCGACAAAAAATTAGGAATTTTGGAGGTCAGGGGTTCAATCCTCCCTAAACCCCAAATTTTGGGATTCACATGTCAATATTGGTCAAATTTGGGCTGCCACGTGTCAGCACCGGATTGGTCCATGTGCACCAATAAAAAAATGCCACATCACCTTCCTTGCTGACATCATCAAAAAAATGTGGTGCATTCTCGGGACGACATGTGTCCTGCTCACATTAGCATTGACTGTTGACCAGTTTGACTTTTTTGCCCTAATTTTCCTGAAACTTTGACTGGCCTTAACTTCTTCATTCGAACTTGGATTTTCGCGCCGTTCACACCGTTGGAATCGTCTCATCAAGCACTTCGACTTGATCTCACTTTCAACTGAGTTTGAAGACTTTGTTCTGGAGGCAAAAATGGATCCATTTTGGATCACTCCTCCCCACTGGAAGCTTTTGGACCACCAAAAGTTGGTTTTAGTTATCGAGTAAGTGAGGATAAAGTTCCTTCACTTTTCCAATCTCTATCCATCATGCCTTACTTGGATTTGTACTTTTGAGTCAAACTTGAAGATACTCAACATTTCCACCTCGTGAAGTCCTTATCCTTCTGTCAAGAACTATGTCCTCCTGTAGCTCATTGAGATACTTAGGAAAAATATCTTCAATGTAAGGTAGCTGACCTTTCTCTTCGGGGTCTTCAATCAACGAAGGCTCGTAAAATCTCAAGTTTTCAACATTTACGATGGAATAGATCTGCACATAAGCTGGTAGATCTAGGCAGAAATCATTTTCACCAATTTTATCAAGTATTTTGAAAGGACCATATCTAATTGGTTTCAACTTTTTACCTTCCCCTTGCAGTCTTTCTTTGCTGATGCACAACTAGATTTTATCACCAACTTGAAAACTATGCTCAACTCGATGCTTGTCATGTTGTGCCTTATACTTTGCTTGGCTTCTTTCCAGCTATTCCTGTACTGCCTGGTGAATTTCCTGTATTTGTTCAATGAACTTGGTTGCTTTGTCCACATCACTGTGTCCATCAACTGCTATGTCTTTACCAAAGACAAAATCCAAGGGAGACTTTGGTGTCAAACCAAAACAAGTCTCAAAAGGAGATCTCGGAGTAGAAGAGTGTTTTGCATGGTTGTAAGCATGCTCCACATAACACAAATTCTCATCCCAAAGTTTGGGATGCTTGTTGCAATATCCTCGAAGCAACTGTATCAATGTCTTGTTAACCGCTTCTATCTGACCATCTGTTTGCGGATGAAATGCCGTGCTCTTCTTTAACCTTGTATCCATTAACTCCCATATACTTGACCAAAATTTCTTGACAAATCAAGAATCTTGATTGTATACAATAGAAGTGGGTAACCCAAAATGAACCCCATACATTTTGAAAGAACAACTTTGCAGTTTGTTCAGCTATGACCTGCTTATTACATGGTGTCAAAATACCCATCTTACTGAACCTATCCACAACTACATACAAATAATCATGACCCTTTCTAGACTTTGGAAATCCCCCAACAAAATCAATGGAAACACTTTCCCAAGGATGAGAAGGAATTGGTAAGGGAGTATACAAGCCTAATTTTCTATTACTTGGCTTGCTTGTAGCACACATAGTACATCCTTTAATATATCTAGAAACTATCTCATTCATTCATGGCCAATAGAAGTATCTTTGTAATTATGCAACTATTTTACTTACACCAAAATGAACTGATATGAGATAAGTATGTGCTTCTCGAATTCTGTTAACTCTTTCAGTTTGTGGAATGCATAACTTTCCCAAATGTTATAAGAGTTTGTCCTTTATGTAATAATCCAATTCTTCTACCTACTTCCTTATTTCTACATTCTCTAGAGCTGATAACCTTTTATACCTATAGCTATAATTGTTGTCTCGTCACCTGAATCTAATCCCAAGTTCTTGTGAATATCAACAACATTCTTTCGCTCTTTACCTCCAAACTTTTTAGGCTTTAACTCTGGATGCAAAGACCAGCAATCTGCCTCATCATGTCCTTCCTTCTTACAATGAGTGCCTGAAGCTTTATCTTTCTTCACAGTGTTTGCTTTCTTCTCTTTCCATTTCAGTTTCTTCTTGCCTTCAATAGGTTTGGATGATTTCCCAACATTTGGGGTTACATTTTTACCTCTAGCTTCTAGATGAGTTGCTTGAACAGATACATCATCTAAGCTAGTTGGATTAAAAATAAGTATGGTATACCTTAAATAACTATGAAGACCACCTATGTATTTCAACAATGTTTCTGGTGAGTCCAATGAAATGCCTAATGTTAAAGCTCTCTTAAGGAATTCCTGAGTGTAACTTTGAACACTTTGACCTTTTAATTGACGTAGTGTTTGCCAACTCATCATTGCTTGTTAGCATATAAGCCAATGGATAAAATTGATTTTTACTAGGAGAAACAAATTCATTCCAAGTTGAAATGATTTTACCATGCTTTTGGAGATCTGCTTGTGTCTTGCCTTCCCACCATACAAGTGCGATTCCTCCAAGTTGAAGGCTAGCAAGCTGGATCATCTTCCTTTCTGCACCCTACAAGATACATCGATTTTCCTTATCCAATTATCAAGCTTTTCAGCATTAAGTTCTCCATCATAAATTAGGAAATCAAATTTTACATCTAATTTGATCAAAGAGGCTTTCTTTTTCTTCTTCTTAGAAGAACTAGTTTTATGAGAAGAAGACAATGATGACAATGATGGTGATGATGGAGGAGATGGAGGAGGATTTTCTCCTTTTCCTTTATCTTCTTTATCTGGAGGAGTAAAAAGAAAAGGTTCGTCTACTCATTTCTCTGGTTTAGGTGATGAAGTGCCTTCACCTTTACCCTTTTTAAACTTATTATACATCTCTTCCACCATGGCACATATTGTCATGAAACTATCCAAGAATTGGGATTTTGACCCAAGTGGTTTGGTTAAACCAAGTGTCTCTAGATGTTGGAAGAGAATGGCCACATACAGGAAAATTTTGAAGGAAAAAGGCAAGGAGCCAAAGGTCCATTGGACAAGGCAAATTATGCTATCAAGAAGATGAACATGTGTTGTACTTATTGCCATAAGCAAGGACATATTGCTAAAAGTTGTTGGACTTTGAATCCAACAATGCTTCCACGAAATTTGAAGAAAGTGGAAAAATAGTATGGTAGGAATGGAAAGGAAGTTTCTATAATTGATGTGTGTCAGGATGATCCACATGTTGATGTCGATGTGCAGTTAAAGGAAGCAAATTTGGTGTGGATCGGTAAGAAATGGTTAGAGTTATTATCCAATTAAAGTTACATGTCTTTTGATGTGAAAAGAAATGTGTCACACCTATTTGCATTTCTTTGCTAATGGAATGCAAGTTGTACGATGGAAAATTTGAGTATGTAGACTCACTTTATTGCAGCAAAATTATATTCATTTCAGCTTTGAAAGTACATGTACATGTGTTAGAGGATCTTGTATTCATGATTGTATTTAAGAGAAAGTTGAAGAATCGAATACATGCATGAGGATGGAATGTATGAACACAAGGATGTTAATGATTTCCTTGTATTTGAACATGTATGTAATTAATGTGATGGAAAGCAATCGACCATCATATTGTTATGTTTAAACATGCATGTAATGTCATGTCAACTTGGAAGAGTTGATTTGGTCTCCAAGATTGCAAAAGGGAGATACTGATGAAGTGTTTTATCTTTGTAAAAGAATCATTAAAATTCTTTTTGTACATGCTTGACTTGAAGGGTCAATTGTTGAAAGGGCATGTTTTTGTCGGCTTGGGATTTAGTCTATCATTTGTACACAAGATGTAAAGAGATGTTGATGATTCACATGATGTGAAATTTTTTTCTTTTGATGGAGCAAGAATTTATGTCGTCAAGTTGTTTTCTTGTATTTTGACATCATCTAATTGGCAGCAACAAAGGTCTCCATGGAAGTGGATTGGAAGCAATGTTCAACTACCTTTTGTAAATTCTGAATGAGTTCAAGGAAGGCAACTCTTACTAGGAGGACAAGTGCATCTAGGAAGGGAAGTGTTGACTAGCCTCGAGTTTTGGTTCAAAGGCACTAGCCATGCAGGAAAGTGTATGGAGGTTGAAAGAAGAGGGTACTATACTCTCATCTACTATTCAGATCAATATATCGGTCTTTTGGGGTCCAAAAGATTCCCAATGGGGAGGAGTGATCAGATATTGATCCAGGACTTCTGATAACTCAAATTTCAAAGTGTTCGAAAGAGTGTCAAACCTAAATGATTGGATAGATCTCATCTTCCTGATTCTAGCACCATGAACGATTCGAAAAACTGACACTGTATGAAGAAGTTATCACAATTTAAAAAAGTTAAGTAAATTGCAATTTCCAAGAATAAATTGATTTTTGGAAAATATTAAAAAAAGAATATTTCAAGGAATATTCCCCAAAATATTCCTTTTGGTTGACCAATCAGGAATTGACACGTGGCAAGCCTGGAGGCCGCCATGTGGCCCTGGAATGGTATTGTAAAATTTGTTGGGGGTCCAACGGAATCGAACCCATGACCTTCGGTAAGATAGGACTACACGCTACCAACTCTGCTAGCATTGTTTCTTAATAGCTAAAGGTTAAACGTTATATTTATATTGTAACAGGTGGAGGTTTGGGGGTTAGGACCACCAATGGTCTTACCCCCCAGCGGTCCCATAAAACTCGGTCACATTGCCGCACAGTTAACCATTGCCAACAAAATCGCCAACCTTAGCGGTCTTCTCCCTACCGGCCAAAGGTATACCCATCACATGTGCGCTCGACAGTTAATGTAACAGTTAGCTCCAACAGTTAAGTTTGGCGGAGCGCTAAAAAGGCGGTTTTTGCCAAATTTAACTATAGATAAGTGCAGTTAACCAGATTTAGTGGAGGATCTCTAGGGAAAACTGCCTAAGGCACTCTAGGAGAAGTTTTCAACCTAAGAGAGTGAAACAAGAGGCTAACTAAGCTAATTGAGGCTTTATAAAGCCAATGGAATAGTTCAAAGAAGCTAAAGTAGCCATCTTCAAGGAGATTTTCATCCAGGGATATTTTGGAGCTTAAGGCCACTAGGGGTTGGAGGCAGTTGTAGGAGCTACCAATATCTATTCTCAGTGAACCAAAAATCATTCTTGACTATAATGAGACTTCTGAATCCATTGCAAGGGTTTACAGAAGCATCTGAAGACTTCTAAAGGCCGAGATGCTATAGGGAAGTTTCAGGCAGCCCAGTGCCAACTATGGAGGAAGGCTTAGATTAGGGATGTAGTGCTCATTTTGAGCAAATGAATAGTCTATTGTTGATGTATGATATGTGATGGAGATAGTAGAAGAGGTTTCAGAGACAGTTGAAGAATTTTGAAGCAGTTAGTGCCATCAAGAAGCTCAGGGAAGCTCAAGGCACTGATTAATAGAATCAAGTCTAAGGGATCTTAGATCTGTTTGTAGAATGACGATAGCCATGACAGGGATATGATGGTTTTCTAAGCCCATTGGTTCAGTTCAGTAACCTTTGGAGTTGAGTGTGGAATTTGTAAAAGAAACTTTGCCATAATCCCGAAGATCCAAGTCAAGATGAAAAAAGCTCAAGGAGACGTATCCCACGATATTCGGGTGAACTCCTAGATTAAATTTGTTGTTATGTGTTGATGTTTATTTGCTGCATTATATGGCTATTATGTTTGTTTAATATCAGCAAAACAAAATCAACTTAAATCACTTAAACAGTTAAAAACAAACAAAGACATACACCTATTTCAAGTACTTAATTCCGCAATTGTCAACATAAGCTAGATCATATATTTGTAAGCTTTGGAGTGGGAGGTTCTTGTATGCATAAAAAGTTGTTAAACCCTCATTTCAGATCAGGTGGTATTCCAAAGGGAGCTACTTTTTAATTTGATTCACCTCCTCATGAAGGTAATGAAGGTAAAAGAGAAAGGTATAAATCTGATTTCCATCACATTTCTTTTGATTATGTTAAGCATGGTAAATTTCCACATAAGCATTGGAAAAGAATTGCATGTTCCTTTTGTGGTTTGGTTAACCATAGTGTTTCTAGATGTTAGAAGAGAATGGCCACATATAGGAAAATTTTGAAGGAAAGAAAGCAAGGAGTCAAAGGTCCATTGGACAAGGCAAATTATGCTATCAAGAAGATGAAAATGTGTTGTACTTATTGCCATAAGCAAGGACATATTGCTGAAAGGTGTTGGATGTTGAATCCAACAATGCTTCCACGAAATTTGAAGAAAGTGGAAAAAGAGTTTGCTAAGAATGGAAAGGAAGTTTCCATAATCGATGTGTGTCAGGATGATCCACATGTTGATGTCAATGTGCAGTTAAAGGAAGGACCTTTGGTGTGGATTGGTAAGAAATGGTTAGAATTCTTATCCAATTAAAGTTACATGTCTTTTGATGTGAAAAGAAATGTGTCACATCTATTTGCATTTCTTTGCTAATGGAATGCAAGTTGCAAGATGGAAAAGTTGAGTATGTAGACTCACTTTATTGCAAAAAAATTATCTTCATTTGAGCTTTGAAAGTACATGTACATGTGATCAAGGATCTTGTACTCATGATTGTACTTAAGAGAAAGTTGAAGAATCGAATACATGCATGAGGATGGAATGTATGAACATAGGGATGTTAATGATTTCCTTGTATTTGAACATGTATGTAATTGACTTGATGGAAGGCAATCGACCATCATATTGTTATGTTTAAACATGCATGTAATGTCATGTCAACTTGGAAGATTTGATTTGGTCTCCAAGATTGTAAAATGGAGATGCTGATGAAGTGTTTTATCTTTGTAAAAGAATCGTTAAAATTATTTTTGTACATGCTTGACTTGAAGGGTCAATTGTTGAAAGGGCATGTTTTTGTTGGCTTGGGATTTAATTGATCATTTGTACACAAGATGTAAAGACATGTTGATGATTCACATGATGTGAAATTTGTTTCTTTTGATGGAGCAAGAATTTATGTCGTCAAGTTGTTTTCTTGTATTTTGACATCATCTGCTGAAGGAGATTTGTAGCAGCAAAGGTCGCCATGGAAGTGGCTTGGAAGCAATGTTCAACTACCTTTTGTAAATTATGAATGAGTTCAAGGAAGTCAACTCTTACCAGGAGGACAAGCACATCCAGGAAGGGAAGTGTTGACTACATTCGAGTTTTGGTTCAAAGGCACTAGCCATGCAGGAAAGTGTATGGAGGTTGAAAGAAGAGGGTACTATACTCTCATCTACTGTTGAGATCAATATATCGGTATTTTGGGGTCCAGAAGATTCCCAATGGGGAGGAGTGATCAAATATTGATCTAGGACTTTAATTAACCAAACCACAAAAGGAATAAGCTCAAGGAAGCTCAGTGCATCGATTGAAGGAATCAAGTCTACGGGATCTTAGATCTGTTTGCAGAATAATGACAACCATGACAGGGATATAGATGGTTTTCTAAGCCCATTGGTTCAGTTCAGTAACCTTTGAAGTTGAGTGTGGAATTTGTAAAAGAAACTTTTCCATAATCCCAAAGAGCCAGTCAAGATGACAAAAGCTCAAGGAGATGTAACCCACGATGTTTGGGTGAACTCCTAGATTAAATTTACTGTTATGTGTTGATTTTTATTTGCTGCATTATATGGCTGTTATGTGTGTTTAATATCAGCAAAAACAAATCAGCTTAAAGCACTTAAACATTTAAAAACAAACAAAGACATACACATAAGCTTGACCATATATTTGTAAGCTTTGGAGTGGGAGGTTCTTGTAAGCATAACAAGTTGTTAAACCCTCATTTCACATTAATCTTGGATAAACTCGGTGAGGGTAACCTTGATCATCCCATCTAATTTTTTTAGCAGGAAGCTTTCTAATGCTGAAAGAAGCTATACAACCACTGAACGAGAAGCCCTCGAGATGGTCTATTCACTTACAAAGTTTAGGAATTATCTACTTGGTGGACTTTTCAAGTTTTTCATTAATCATTCTACATTGAAATATCTTGTTAATAAAACCATTCGTGAAGGAAGGATATGTAGATTTCTTCTTTTGTTCCATGATTTCTCGTTCAAAGTTGTTGTCAATTTAGGTCGTGCTAGCGTAGGGCTAGATCACCTTTCTTGATTGGAGTCTGGGGAAGTTGGGGGATCACTTGATTATCAATTACCTAATGATGACTTGTTTAGGCCTAAAGCTGTGTCAGATTACCTTGAAGACATCGCATTATTTTTAACAATTAGAAAGTGTCTAGAGGACTATACTACAATGCAAAAAATACATTTGGCGGTGTGTGCTACATATTGTTGGTTGATTGCAGGTCATTGTACAAGATGAGACTTGACCATATCCTACACATATGTATTCTTGGTAATGAGAGAGAGGTTGGTTTATGGGAATTCCATTAGGGTGTTGTGGGAGGACATGTTGGAGGAAAGGAGATTGCAAGAAAGGTGCTCCAAGATGGACTTTGGTGGCTGACTCTTTTCAAATATGCTAAGGAATATGCTAAAAACTGTGATGTATGTTAGATGGCAGGGAGATATTCCCATCAAGATGAACTTCCATTACTTCTAGTTAAAGCTCTTGAAGCCTTTGATAAATGGGTTGTTGATTTTGTTGGGCCCATAAATCCTCTTACGCGACATATACATGCCTGCTATATTATCACTTGATCTGGATTTAAACATGAACACAACAATGACAGATATAACCATAAATATGGAGATGCAACAGAAATAATGCTTCCATTTATTAATATCAAATATTGAAAGTAGGCTTACGAGTAGAAATGGAAATAAACTAGCTAGGGTGATGGTAGGTTATCTCTGAGAAGAGATGTGGCGGCTACATGCCTTTGAGTTGTGTTACAATGAGGCTAGAAGGCCTATTTATTGTTGAGAAACAATGGAAAACCCTAAACATCCGAAAACCTAACCCTAGGAGATGAAGCACCAAACCATGGGCCTCGTTTGGGTAAATTGATACATCAACTTCCCAGGGTCGTAACTTGGGCACACGATCTCTGTTTGACACACTCAATACCTCGCTAGAAATATCTATCAGAGGACTACAAATTTCAAGTGTCTAACATCAGACTATCACCAATGTTTGCCCCCGTTTTCCCAAAAAACGTCGTTTAGGGCCTCAAAATGGCTCCATAGGTTCTGGACCTGAAAAAACTGCCAAAAATAGTAAATTGTGCTGCAATTAAAGAAACTGGAAAACTGAAAGAGATAGTTGTGGGGGTCCAAGTAGGATAGGCAGGTGGCCACCAACATCCACCTAGATTATTCCTCCCCCTTTAGGAAGCAATGGTCCCCATTGCATTGAGTGCCTCTATGAGATGGGGAAACGTCTGCTGAACTTGGTCCCTAGTGAGCTATTCTGCAAATTTGGTAAAGTGAGCACTCGTGCAAAGAAGAGGAGATGTTTCAACTCTACGAATGCCTCCTGTTGAGATTCATACCAAAATTATTTTGGTTTCACTTCTCCCTTGGCGAGTTGAATCAAGGGCCAATTGATATGAGAGAATCCAAACATGAACTTGCGGTAGAAATTGGGAAGGCCCAAAAATCTATGGAGCTCTGTCAGAGTGGTTGGGGCTGGCCAATCCTGAATGACTTGGATCTTGGCTGGATCCACATGCACCCCCCATTCATCAATAATGTATCCCAAATATTGAACCTGGGTCATGCCAAAAGTGCATTTCTTCAAATTAACACACAACTTGTGTTGCTGCAGTCTTTGGAGAACCTACCGCATGTGGTGGAGGTGCTCTTCCCAACTCTGGCTGAAGATCAGGATGTCATCCAAGTATACCACTACAAATGAGTTGGTGAATGGCCGTAAGATGTCATCCATCAACCTCATGAATGTTGTAAGAGCATTTGTCAACCCGAAAGGCATAACCAACCATTCGAAAAAA
>APFE030876911.1:158164-197226 GCA_000404065.3 Pinus taeda | reverse complement strand
CAATAGTGGGCTTCTATGGGGCACAATGGTAACAATATGGGCACTGCATGGGTACATCAATATAATAAGTGGGTTGTACTAATAACAATAAGGGGTGACACTAGTAGTATAGGGGCCTAACACATTTTCACCAATTTTATCAAGTATTTTGAAAGGACCATATCTAATTGGTTTCAACTTTTTACCTTCCCCTTGCAGTCTTTCTTTGCTGATGCACAACTAGATTTTATCACCAACTTGAAAACTATGCTCAACTCGATGCTTGTCATGTTGTGCCTTATACTTTGCTTGGCTTCTTTCCAGCTATTCCTGTACTGCCTGGTGAATTTCCTGTATTTGTTCAATGAACTTGGTTGCTTTGTCCACATCACTGTGTCCATCAACTGCTATGTCTTTACCAAAGACAAAATCCAAGGGAGACTTTGGTGTCAAACCAAAACAAGTCTCAAAAGGAGATCTCGGAGTAGAAGAGTGTTTTGCATGGTTGTAAGCATGCTCCACATAACACAAATTCTCATCCCAAAGTTTGGGATGCTTGTTGCAATATCCTCGAAGCAACTGTATCAATGTCTTGTTAACCGCTTCTATCTGACCATCTGTTTGCGGATGAAATGCCGTGCTCTTCTTTAACCTTGTATCCATTAACTCCCATATACTTGACCAAAATTTCTTGACAAATCAAGAATCTTGATTGTATACAATAGAAGTGGGTAACCCAAAATGAACCCCATACATTTTGAAAGAACAACTTTGCAGTTTGTTCAGCTATGACCTGCTTATTACATGGTGTCAAAATACCCATCTTACTGAACCTATCCACAACTACATACAAATAATCATGACCCTTTCTAGACTTTGGAAATCCCCCAACAAAATCAATGGAAACACTTTCCCAAGGATGAGAAGGAATTGGTAAGGGAGTATACAAGCCTAATTTTCTATTACTTGGCTTGCTTGTAGCACACATAGTACATCCTTTAATATATCTAGAAACTATCTCATTCATTCATGGCCAATAGAAGTATCTTTGTAATTATGCAACTATTTTACTTACACCAAAATGAACTGATATGAGATAAGTATGTGCTTCTCGAATTCTGTTAACTCTTTCAGTTTGTGGAATGCATAACTTTCCCAAATGTTATAAGAGTTTGTCCTTTATGTAATAATCCAATTCTTCTACCTACTTCCTTATTTCTACATTCTCTAGAGCTGATAACCTTTTATACCTATAGCTATAATTGTTGTCTCGTCACCTGAATCTAATCCCAAGTTCTTGTGAATATCAACAACATTCTTTCGCTCTTTACCTCCAAACTTTTTAGGCTTTAACTCTGGATGCAAAGACCAGCAATCTGCCTCATCATGTCCTTCCTTCTTACAATGAGTGCCTGAAGCTTTATCTTTCTTCACAGTGTTTGCTTTCTTCTCTTTCCATTTCAGTTTCTTCTTGCCTTCAATAGGTTTGGATGATTTCCCAACATTTGGGGTTACATTTTTACCTCTAGCTTCTAGATGAGTTGCTTGAACAGATACATCATCTAAGCTAGTTGGATTAAAAATAAGTATGGTATACCTTAAATAACTATGAAGACCACCTATGTATTTCAACAATGTTTCTGGTGAGTCCAATGAAATGCCTAATGTTAAAGCTCTCTTAAGGAATTCCTGAGTGTAACTTTGAACACTTTGACCTTTTAATTGACGTAGTGTTTGCCAACTCATCATTGCTTGTTAGCATATAAGCCAATGGATAAAATTGATTTTTACTAGGAGAAACAAATTCATTCCAAGTTGAAATGATTTTACCATGCTTTTGGAGATCTGCTTGTGTCTTGCCTTCCCACCATACAAGTGCGATTCCTCCAAGTTGAAGGCTAGCAAGCTGGATCATCTTCCTTTCTGCACCCTACAAGATACATCGATTTTCCTTATCCAATTATCAAGCTTTTCAGCATTAAGTTCTCCATCATAAATTAGGAAATCAAATTTTACATCTAATTTGATCAAAGAGGCTTTCTTTTTCTTCTTCTTAGAAGAACTAGTTTTATGAGAAGAAGACAATGATGACAATGATGGTGATGATGGAGGAGATGGAGGAGGATTTTCTCCTTTTCCTTTATCTTCTTTATCTGGAGGAGTAAAAAGAAAAGGTTCGTCTACTCATTTCTCTGGTTTAGGTGATGAAGTGCCTTCACCTTTACCCTTTTTAAACTTATTATACATCTCTTCCACCATGGCACATATTGTCATGAAACTATCCAAGAATTGGGATTTTGACCCAAGTGGTTTGGTTAAACCAAGTGTCTCTAGATGTTGGAAGAGAATGGCCACATACAGGAAAATTTTGAAGGAAAAAGGCAAGGAGCCAAAGGTCCATTGGACAAGGCAAATTATGCTATCAAGAAGATGAACATGTGTTGTACTTATTGCCATAAGCAAGGACATATTGCTAAAAGTTGTTGGACTTTGAATCCAACAATGCTTCCACGAAATTTGAAGAAAGTGGAAAAATAGTATGGTAGGAATGGAAAGGAAGTTTCTATAATTGATGTGTGTCAGGATGATCCACATGTTGATGTCGATGTGCAGTTAAAGGAAGCAAATTTGGTGTGGATCGGTAAGAAATGGTTAGAGTTATTATCCAATTAAAGTTACATGTCTTTTGATGTGAAAAGAAATGTGTCACACCTATTTGCATTTCTTTGCTAATGGAATGCAAGTTGTACGATGGAAAATTTGAGTATGTAGACTCACTTTATTGCAGCAAAATTATATTCATTTCAGCTTTGAAAGTACATGTACATGTGTTAGAGGATCTTGTATTCATGATTGTATTTAAGAGAAAGTTGAAGAATCGAATACATGCATGAGGATGGAATGTATGAACACAAGGATGTTAATGATTTCCTTGTATTTGAACATGTATGTAATTAATGTGATGGAAAGCAATCGACCATCATATTGTTATGTTTAAACATGCATGTAATGTCATGTCAACTTGGAAGAGTTGATTTGGTCTCCAAGATTGCAAAAGGGAGATACTGATGAAGTGTTTTATCTTTGTAAAAGAATCATTAAAATTCTTTTTGTACATGCTTGACTTGAAGGGTCAATTGTTGAAAGGGCATGTTTTTGTCGGCTTGGGATTTAGTCTATCATTTGTACACAAGATGTAAAGAGATGTTGATGATTCACATGATGTGAAATTTTTTTCTTTTGATGGAGCAAGAATTTATGTCGTCAAGTTGTTTTCTTGTATTTTGACATCATCTAATTGGCAGCAACAAAGGTCTCCATGGAAGTGGATTGGAAGCAATGTTCAACTACCTTTTGTAAATTCTGAATGAGTTCAAGGAAGGCAACTCTTACTAGGAGGACAAGTGCATCTAGGAAGGGAAGTGTTGACTAGCCTCGAGTTTTGGTTCAAAGGCACTAGCCATGCAGGAAAGTGTATGGAGGTTGAAAGAAGAGGGTACTATACTCTCATCTACTATTCAGATCAATATATCGGTCTTTTGGGGTCCAAAAGATTCCCAATGGGGAGGAGTGATCAGATATTGATCCAGGACTTCTGATAACTCAAATTTCAAAGTGTTCGAAAGAGTGTCAAACCTAAATGATTGGATAGATCTCATCTTCCTGATTCTAGCACCATGAACGATTCGAAAAACTGACACTGTATGAAGAAGTTATCACAATTTAAAAAAGTTAAGTAAATTGCAATTTCCAAGAATAAATTGATTTTTGGAAAATATTAAAAAAAGAATATTTCAAGGAATATTCCCCAAAATATTCCTTTTGGTTGACCAATCAGGAATTGACACGTGGCAAGCCTGGAGGCCGCCATGTGGCCCTGGAATGGTATTGTAAAATTTGTTGGGGGTCCAACGGAATCGAACCCATGACCTTCGGTAAGATAGGACTACACGCTACCAACTCTGCTAGCATTGTTTCTTAATAGCTAAAGGTTAAACGTTATATTTATATTGTAACAGGTGGAGGTTTGGGGGTTAGGACCACCAATGGTCTTACCCCCCAGCGGTCCCATAAAACTCGGTCACATTGCCGCACAGTTAACCATTGCCAACAAAATCGCCAACCTTAGCGGTCTTCTCCCTACCGGCCAAAGGTATACCCATCACATGTGCGCTCGACAGTTAATGTAACAGTTAGCTCCAACAGTTAAGTTTGGCGGAGCGCTAAAAAGGCGGTTTTTGCCAAATTTAACTATAGATAAGTGCAGTTAACCAGATTTAGTGGAGGATCTCTAGGGAAAACTGCCTAAGGCACTCTAGGAGAAGTTTTCAACCTAAGAGAGTGAAACAAGAGGCTAACTAAGCTAATTGAGGCTTTATAAAGCCAATGGAATAGTTCAAAGAAGCTAAAGTAGCCATCTTCAAGGAGATTTTCATCCAGGGATATTTTGGAGCTTAAGGCCACTAGGGGTTGGAGGCAGTTGTAGGAGCTACCAATATCTATTCTCAGTGAACCAAAAATCATTCTTGACTATAATGAGACTTCTGAATCCATTGCAAGGGTTTACAGAAGCATCTGAAGACTTCTAAAGGCCGAGATGCTATAGGGAAGTTTCAGGCAGCCCAGTGCCAACTATGGAGGAAGGCTTAGATTAGGGATGTAGTGCTCATTTTGAGCAAATGAATAGTCTATTGTTGATGTATGATATGTGATGGAGATAGTAGAAGAGGTTTCAGAGACAGTTGAAGAATTTTGAAGCAGTTAGTGCCATCAAGAAGCTCAGGGAAGCTCAAGGCACTGATTAATAGAATCAAGTCTAAGGGATCTTAGATCTGTTTGTAGAATGACGATAGCCATGACAGGGATATGATGGTTTTCTAAGCCCATTGGTTCAGTTCAGTAACCTTTGGAGTTGAGTGTGGAATTTGTAAAAGAAACTTTGCCATAATCCCGAAGATCCAAGTCAAGATGAAAAAAGCTCAAGGAGACGTATCCCACGATATTCGGGTGAACTCCTAGATTAAATTTGTTGTTATGTGTTGATGTTTATTTGCTGCATTATATGGCTATTATGTTTGTTTAATATCAGCAAAACAAAATCAACTTAAATCACTTAAACAGTTAAAAACAAACAAAGACATACACCTATTTCAAGTACTTAATTCCGCAATTGTCAACATAAGCTAGATCATATATTTGTAAGCTTTGGAGTGGGAGGTTCTTGTATGCATAAAAAGTTGTTAAACCCTCATTTCAGATCAGGTGGTATTCCAAAGGGAGCTACTTTTTAATTTGATTCACCTCCTCATGAAGGTAATGAAGGTAAAAGAGAAAGGTATAAATCTGATTTCCATCACATTTCTTTTGATTATGTTAAGCATGGTAAATTTCCACATAAGCATTGGAAAAGAATTGCATGTTCCTTTTGTGGTTTGGTTAACCATAGTGTTTCTAGATGTTAGAAGAGAATGGCCACATATAGGAAAATTTTGAAGGAAAGAAAGCAAGGAGTCAAAGGTCCATTGGACAAGGCAAATTATGCTATCAAGAAGATGAAAATGTGTTGTACTTATTGCCATAAGCAAGGACATATTGCTGAAAGGTGTTGGATGTTGAATCCAACAATGCTTCCACGAAATTTGAAGAAAGTGGAAAAAGAGTTTGCTAAGAATGGAAAGGAAGTTTCCATAATCGATGTGTGTCAGGATGATCCACATGTTGATGTCAATGTGCAGTTAAAGGAAGGACCTTTGGTGTGGATTGGTAAGAAATGGTTAGAATTCTTATCCAATTAAAGTTACATGTCTTTTGATGTGAAAAGAAATGTGTCACATCTATTTGCATTTCTTTGCTAATGGAATGCAAGTTGCAAGATGGAAAAGTTGAGTATGTAGACTCACTTTATTGCAAAAAAATTATCTTCATTTGAGCTTTGAAAGTACATGTACATGTGATCAAGGATCTTGTACTCATGATTGTACTTAAGAGAAAGTTGAAGAATCGAATACATGCATGAGGATGGAATGTATGAACATAGGGATGTTAATGATTTCCTTGTATTTGAACATGTATGTAATTGACTTGATGGAAGGCAATCGACCATCATATTGTTATGTTTAAACATGCATGTAATGTCATGTCAACTTGGAAGATTTGATTTGGTCTCCAAGATTGTAAAATGGAGATGCTGATGAAGTGTTTTATCTTTGTAAAAGAATCGTTAAAATTATTTTTGTACATGCTTGACTTGAAGGGTCAATTGTTGAAAGGGCATGTTTTTGTTGGCTTGGGATTTAATTGATCATTTGTACACAAGATGTAAAGACATGTTGATGATTCACATGATGTGAAATTTGTTTCTTTTGATGGAGCAAGAATTTATGTCGTCAAGTTGTTTTCTTGTATTTTGACATCATCTGCTGAAGGAGATTTGTAGCAGCAAAGGTCGCCATGGAAGTGGCTTGGAAGCAATGTTCAACTACCTTTTGTAAATTATGAATGAGTTCAAGGAAGTCAACTCTTACCAGGAGGACAAGCACATCCAGGAAGGGAAGTGTTGACTACATTCGAGTTTTGGTTCAAAGGCACTAGCCATGCAGGAAAGTGTATGGAGGTTGAAAGAAGAGGGTACTATACTCTCATCTACTGTTGAGATCAATATATCGGTATTTTGGGGTCCAGAAGATTCCCAATGGGGAGGAGTGATCAAATATTGATCTAGGACTTTAATTAACCAAACCACAAAAGGAATAAGCTCAAGGAAGCTCAGTGCATCGATTGAAGGAATCAAGTCTACGGGATCTTAGATCTGTTTGCAGAATAATGACAACCATGACAGGGATATAGATGGTTTTCTAAGCCCATTGGTTCAGTTCAGTAACCTTTGAAGTTGAGTGTGGAATTTGTAAAAGAAACTTTTCCATAATCCCAAAGAGCCAGTCAAGATGACAAAAGCTCAAGGAGATGTAACCCACGATGTTTGGGTGAACTCCTAGATTAAATTTACTGTTATGTGTTGATTTTTATTTGCTGCATTATATGGCTGTTATGTGTGTTTAATATCAGCAAAAACAAATCAGCTTAAAGCACTTAAACATTTAAAAACAAACAAAGACATACACATAAGCTTGACCATATATTTGTAAGCTTTGGAGTGGGAGGTTCTTGTAAGCATAACAAGTTGTTAAACCCTCATTTCACATTAATCTTGGATAAACTCGGTGAGGGTAACCTTGATCATCCCATCTAATTTTTTTAGCAGGAAGCTTTCTAATGCTGAAAGAAGCTATACAACCACTGAACGAGAAGCCCTCGAGATGGTCTATTCACTTACAAAGTTTAGGAATTATCTACTTGGTGGACTTTTCAAGTTTTTCATTAATCATTCTACATTGAAATATCTTGTTAATAAAACCATTCGTGAAGGAAGGATATGTAGATTTCTTCTTTTGTTCCATGATTTCTCGTTCAAAGTTGTTGTCAATTTAGGTCGTGCTAGCGTAGGGCTAGATCACCTTTCTTGATTGGAGTCTGGGGAAGTTGGGGGATCACTTGATTATCAATTACCTAATGATGACTTGTTTAGGCCTAAAGCTGTGTCAGATTACCTTGAAGACATCGCATTATTTTTAACAATTAGAAAGTGTCTAGAGGACTATACTACAATGCAAAAAATACATTTGGCGGTGTGTGCTACATATTGTTGGTTGATTGCAGGTCATTGTACAAGATGAGACTTGACCATATCCTACACATATGTATTCTTGGTAATGAGAGAGAGGTTGGTTTATGGGAATTCCATTAGGGTGTTGTGGGAGGACATGTTGGAGGAAAGGAGATTGCAAGAAAGGTGCTCCAAGATGGACTTTGGTGGCTGACTCTTTTCAAATATGCTAAGGAATATGCTAAAAACTGTGATGTATGTTAGATGGCAGGGAGATATTCCCATCAAGATGAACTTCCATTACTTCTAGTTAAAGCTCTTGAAGCCTTTGATAAATGGGTTGTTGATTTTGTTGGGCCCATAAATCCTCTTACGCGACATATACATGCCTGCTATATTATCACTTGATCTGGATTTAAACATGAACACAACAATGACAGATATAACCATAAATATGGAGATGCAACAGAAATAATGCTTCCATTTATTAATATCAAATATTGAAAGTAGGCTTACGAGTAGAAATGGAAATAAACTAGCTAGGGTGATGGTAGGTTATCTCTGAGAAGAGATGTGGCGGCTACATGCCTTTGAGTTGTGTTACAATGAGGCTAGAAGGCCTATTTATTGTTGAGAAACAATGGAAAACCCTAAACATCCGAAAACCTAACCCTAGGAGATGAAGCACCAAACCATGGGCCTCGTTTGGGTAAATTGATACATCAACTTCCCAGGGTCGTAACTTGGGCACACGATCTCTGTTTGACACACTCAATACCTCGCTAGAAATATCTATCAGAGGACTACAAATTTCAAGTGTCTAACATCAGACTATCACCAATGTTTGCCCCCGTTTTCCCAAAAAACGTCGTTTAGGGCCTCAAAATGGCTCCATAGGTTCTGGACCTGAAAAAACTGCCAAAAATAGTAAATTGTGCTGCAATTAAAGAAACTGGAAAACTGAAAGAGATAGTTGTGGGGGTCCAAGTAGGATAGGCAGGTGGCCACCAACATCCACCTAGATTATTCCTCCCCCTTTAGGAAGCAATGGTCCCCATTGCATTGAGTGCCTCTATGAGATGGGGAAACGTCTGCTGAACTTGGTCCCTAGTGAGCTATTCTGCAAATTTGGTAAAGTGAGCACTCGTGCAAAGAAGAGGAGATGTTTCAACTCTACGAATGCCTCCTGTTGAGATTCATACCAAAATTATTTTGGTTTCACTTCTCCCTTGGCGAGTTGAATCAAGGGCCAATTGATATGAGAGAATCCAAACATGAACTTGCGGTAGAAATTGGGAAGGCCCAAAAATCTATGGAGCTCTGTCAGAGTGGTTGGGGCTGGCCAATCCTGAATGACTTGGATCTTGGCTGGATCCACATGCACCCCCCATTCATCAATAATGTATCCCAAATATTGAACCTGGGTCATGCCAAAAGTGCATTTCTTCAAATTAACACACAACTTGTGTTGCTGCAGTCTTTGGAGAACCTACCGCATGTGGTGGAGGTGCTCTTCCCAACTCTGGCTGAAGATCAGGATGTCATCCAAGTATACCACTACAAATGAGTTGGTGAATGGCCGTAAGATGTCATCCATCAACCTCATGAATGTTGTAAGAGCATTTGTCAACCCGAAAGGCATAACCAACCATTCGAAAAAACCCTCCTTGGCTTTGAAGGCAGTTTTCCACACATCAGAGGGTTTGATTGGTACCATATGATATTTGTACTTCAAGTCGATCTTGATGAAATATTCCCCCCACCCCCCCACTTTGAGTTGGTCCAGAAGATCATAAATCCATGGGATCAGGTACGTATTCCGAACAATGATCTTGTTTAGCGCCCGATAGTCAATACAGTGTCTCCAAGTCCCATCCTTCTTCTATCCAAACATGATCAACTCTCATAGTTTGGTGAACTCAGTTTCATGTGACCTTTCTGCAACAGCTCCTGAATCTACCTCTTGATTTCATCGTGCTCTAAAACGGAGTGCTGATAGATTGTCCCATTTGGCAACGACGTACCTGGGGTAAGATCAATGGAGTGTTTTACCTGAAATTGTAGAGGCACCCCTACGGGCGAGGTGGAGATGCCCTTGTACTCCTCCACGACCTTGTCCATCTGTTGTTGACATGCGGAGGGGCCTTGTTTCGAGGTTGTGGCCACCGTATTCTTCTTTCCTTGTGGGCATATCATCAGGAAAATAAGTTTCCTGGTTTTGGAAATGAGCTTACTACATTGTTTTGCGGTAACCAAAGAGATGGGGGTAGGCGGTGCTACCTCTGGTATCCTGTACAACTTATTTCCCAAAGTAACAATAACATCGCAAGGTCTTGACTCATACATAGCACGTCACTTCCACAAGTATGGTTGGCCTAATAATACATCACAAACATCAAGGGGATAAGCATAACACAATACCTCATCCGTGAAGGGCTTGATGTTGTATGTGAGGCGGCAATGCTGTCTCACATGAAGATCTCATCCTTGGTGAAGCCACCCGATGGTGTACAGTTGTGGGTGTTTTTTGGTCGATAAGCCTAGCCGCTTCATGACCTATGCCGAAATGAGGTTTATTTGGCTCTCACTATCGACAATAAAATGTAGTGGGGAGCCCTTTACCCACATCTGCAAGTGGAAGAGGTGCTCCTCCTCCTCTGGATCTTCAGGTTCCCCCTTCTCGATATTTATGGTGGAAATGGTGGCATTGGGCTCCACATCAATAATCTAATTCCCTTCGTCATTCCCCTTGTTGGGTTCTAACTCAAATTCGGAACCTGCATATGATTCTGAAGCCTTCAAATCGGCCACCTATGACTGCTTGCCCCGACACTCACTTGTGGTGTGAGTAGGGCTCTTGTGGAACTCACACCACTTTCTTGTGTCCTTCTTTGACTTCGTGGTGTTTCTCTTTCCTTGTGGCTTCATGTTAGGCCCCTATACTACTAGTGTAACCCCTTATTGTTATTAGTAAAACCCCCTTATTATTGTTGTGCCCATGTAGTCCCCATATTCCTATTATTGTGCCCTATAGACTCTTACTATTGTTATTATTGTGCCCTTACATTATTAATGTTATGTCGGCTTTGATTATATTATGACCCCTTAGACTCCTATATATAAAAAGGAGGTCTTGTCATTTGTATCATCTAAGAATTGTTCATTTGTGTAATGTAGAGGAGGTTGCCCCCTCGAAGAGTATGAATTTTCGGGCTTTGATCTATCTTTTCTATCTTTTTGTGATCTAGTTTCCTAACATTTGGTATCAGAGCTTTGGATTCTAGGGTTTTGTAGCTCCAAATAGGTCATCGTGGAATTCTAGCTATAACTTTTTTTCTATGACATTTCAAAAGCTAAAAAAAACCCATTTGAGTCGAAATCATTCTGAACTTCGGGTCCAAATTTCGGATCTTGTCTCGCCATATTTTTGGAGATATGATCTGAGGAAGTTAGAGTTTTTGTAGACTCCTGAATTACATTCCAAACATGTGACCTGGAGAAAATCCTCATAACCTTCTTTCTGAGCATCAGATTGAAATTTTTTAAGAAGTTACAGAAATAGGACGGACTGTAGTTTTCTGTGTATACTTTTCAGATCCGAAGGTCAAAATAGTAACACATGGAACTACATACAAATTTGATCGTCTGAAAAGGTATATAATCAGGTCATGTTGGGAGATTGTGCATAACCCTTTCTTGGAGAATCCAATTTTGATAGGACTACTGATATTGGAAAGATGACGAAGAAAGATACTGTAGGTTGTGATTTCAGAACTAGAAGATTTGAAATTACAGAGTTACAGTCGTTTCAAGATCGAGCTCCTAAAATCAAGAAAAGGCAACATGAGGAAGTTTGATGGCAAGGATCTGGTAAATTGGATACTATAGATGGAGAAATATTTTGATCTACATGAGGTGCAACTGTTACAAAAGGTACGTATTACATCTTCATATTTAGAACCAGATCAATTTTTATGGTAGAAAGGGCTTTATTCTCGTAAACAACTTGTTACGTGGTAAATTTTCACGGAGGAAATGATAGCACATTATGATGATACAAAGAGCAACACCTTGTTTAGAGCAACACCACAACAATTGAAAGAAAAAAGAGAAAAATGGCTTTGTTACAAAGTGGAAAGCAAAATTATGGCAACAAGGAAGTCTACCCCTCACAACTATAGAGATGGAAGTGTAGTTTTTCCTAGCCTTCCACAAACTACAAGGGTTACACAACAACAATTGGAAGAAAAAAGAGAAAAATGCCTTTGTTACGATTGTGATAACAAATATATTAAAGGTCATAAGTGTGCTGAGAAGAAATAATCTTACATTGATTGTGGAGAGGAGGAAGAAAAGGATCAAGAAACGTCAAAAGAAGAGGATATACACTAGGAACCAACCCAGAGAAAGAACAAATGAATCTGACCATATGTTGTAAAGCATTGGAAAGAATTACTACTCCTCAACCTCTTAAGATAGAAGGACATATCAAGAAGAAAAATGTTCAGGAAGTGAAAGGCCACATCAAGAAAGAAGAAATGAATCCGACCATGTCTTGTAAGGCATTGAATTGAATTACCACTCTTCAAACTATCAAGATAGAAGGACATATCAAGAAGAAAAATGTGCAAGAAGTGAAAGATCACATAGAGCATCAAGAAATGAATCTGACCCTATCTTGTAATGATTTGGAAGACATTACCACTCCTCAAACTCTCAAGATAGGACATATCAAGAAGAAAAATATTCAAGCAATGAAAGATCACATGGAGCATCAACAACAAGTTCTCCAACTTTTAAAGGATAATGCCACTTTGGTGTAGAATCAAATGAAAAAATAGGCAGATCAACATCGCAATGAAAGAATTTTTGATGTAGGCGATTGGGTATTTCTATGGTTACATCCATACAAAAAAATGTCCCTCAAAAAAGCTATTTAAGAGAAGGAAATGTTGACAATACTACACGCACTTAAGAAATGGCGACCTTACCTAATGGGAAGACACTTCAAGGTAAAAATGGATCATGATAGTCTTAAATACTTTTTAGAACAAAAATTGCCTTTAGAAGAACATAAAAATGAGTCACAAATATGTTAGGTTATGACTTTGAAATCATCTACAAAAAAGGGAAGCAAAATGTTGTTGTAGATGCACTCTTAAGAAAGGATGAGGATATGGAAGCATTATTTTGTGCTATTGCTATTATCCAACTAGATTGGATAAACGAAGCAAGGGATGAATGGAAGAAGGATGAAGAAGTGTGGCCACTCATTCAAAATTTGTAGAAGATCCCAATTCAAACAATATTTCCAGAACTTGAAGAGGAAGGAAAAATCGTATTGGAACCTGAAGCAGTCACAGAAACAAGAACCTGACAACTACGAAATCGATCAACTTCAGAGTATCTCATCAAGTGGAAGAACTTACCCGCTGAAGTTTCCAAAGGGGAGGACAAGAATTTTATACAGAAGCATCAAGAACTACTCAAGCATTGAGGACAACATTTTTTGAAGGAGAGGAGCATGTTAGACCCCTATACTACTAGTGTAACTCCTTCTTGTTATTAGTACAACTCCCTTATTATATTTTTGTGCCCATGTAGTCCCCATATTCTTATTATTGTGCCCTATAGACTCCCACTATTGTTATTATTGTGCCTTTACATTATTATTGTTATGTTAGCTCTGATTATATTATGACCCCTTAGACTCCTATATATAGAAAGGAGGTCTAGTCATTTGTATCATCCAAGAATTGTTCATTTGTGTAATGTAAAGGAGGTTACACCCTCGAAGAGGCTTATTTCTAAGGCATTGATCTATCTTTTCTATCTTTTTGTGAGCTAGTTTCATAACACTTCGACGGGTTGTCTTGGGTCACCTTGGCTTGGATTTGTCCTTTGTTCTTCAGATTCCCAGATCCAAAGTCCCGCTTCTTTTGTTTAAACTTCTACTCGATTTTGACAGCATATCGATATGCCGTGTTGAGCAAGGAGATGTCCAAGAACTCCATCTCATCTTGGATGTACTTGTGTAGGTAGCCGTGGTATTTGAGTACCAAATGTCGCTTAGAATCCTTGATACCAAACTTTGTGCAAAGGGTATGACAAATGTTGGTAAACTCTAGCATGTCTTGGTCCCTTCCCTACTGCAACATGGTCCACTTTATCTATTTATCCTCATAACTTCCGACAGGGTAGTAATTCTCCTTGATGACATCTCGGAATGAATTCCAAGTGGGTGCAGCTGAAGATAGTGATGCCATACTTTCATCCTTCTACTCGCAGTAGGTTTCCCACTAGTCCTTGACATTGGGGGCTACTTTGAGAAGTGAAAAAGTGATCTTTTCCTGGCTGAAAAAATCATGAACAAAAAAATACCCTTCTAGCAGATTTAACCATTTATCTACGACATCTGCATCTATTTGACCCTCAAATATGGGGATTTCAAAGTTAACTTGTACCTTAAAGGGTGTGGCTTTTTAATAGTAGTTGTTAGGTGCGTCGCCCCTGGGTAGCCGCTGAAGGATCTGGGCAAAGTTGTCCATCATCACCTTCCTTTGTCGCTCTAGGGATTCTTCGAGCAAGATTTTGATAGGATCTCCTGCCCCCTCGTCTTTCCTTTCATTCACCATTGTAGGTCATCGAGATTTGCGAGGCTGATCTTGCAAAGGTTAGACTAGTTCAAGCCCTAACTCCTTATATCCTAACCTCGTTGGGGACATGCAAATGAAAACAAAGAAAGAGCAGACTGCTTTGATACCTCACTGGTCCAGATTTAAACAGGAATGCAAAAAATGACAGATATAACCATAAATATAAAGATGCAATACAAATAATGCTTCACTTTATTAATATCAAATACTGAAAATATACTTACAAGCAGAAATGGAAATAAACTAGCTAGGGCGATGGTAGCTTATCTTTGAGGAGAGATGTGGCGGCTACATGCCTTTGAACTGTGTTACAATGAGGCTCAAAGGCCTATTTATTGTTGAGAAACAATCGAAAACACGAAACATCCAAAAACCTAACCATAGGAGTTGAAGCGCCAAACTATGGCCCCGTTTGGGTAAATTGGTACATCAAATTCCCGGGGTCATAACTTTGGCATACAATCTTCGTTAGACGTGCTCAATACCCCGTTAGAAATATCTATTCGAGGAGTACAAATTTTGAGTGGCTAACATTGGACAATGACCCATGTTAGCCCCCGTTTTCCCAAAAAAATGTTGTTTAGGGCCTCAAAACGACTCCAGAAGTTCTGAACTTGAAAAAACTGCCAAAAATAGTAAATTGTGCTACAATTAAGGAAACTTAAAAACTAAAAGAGATAGTTGTGGGGGTCCAAGTGGGATAGGTGGGTGGTCACCAACATCCACTTGGATCATCACCACAACTAATTATTTGACGTGCTAGGTTGAAGCAACTCCTATTAGGGATTGCATTGCTAATACTCCTGCCATGTTTATATTTGAAAATATTATAACAAGATTTTGGATCCCAAGGAGTCTAAAAAGTGATCATGGATCACATTTTATTAATTAAACTATTGCTATGTTGTTGAAGGAGTTCATGTTTCAACACCATAAAAGTAGCCCATATCATCCGCAGGTGAATGGGACTGTTGAAGCTTTCAACAAGATTCTAGAAAAGAGGCTTATTAAAGTTCATTATGAAAATAGGGATGACTGAGATGAAATAATTCCAATCACATTATGGGCTTATTGCACTATTTTCAAGTGCCTTCGTAAGTATACTCCTTTTCAACTTGTATATGGAAAAGAGGTTGTGGTACTTGCAAAGTTTATTATTCCAAATCTCTTCATCGCCCATGCCACTAGAATGTCGGATGATGAATCATTAGGGAGTGTCTACATGAGTTTTGGGAAGTGGATAAGCAATAGTTCCTCCAAAATTTTCATCAAACTATTGAGAAAGAAAGACAAAATATTGACATTACCAATAAATCAAAGAAAATACTTTTCTGCAAGAGACACTTCTGCTTTATGATAACAAGTACCTTAAACATTCTGGAAAATTACAAATGCATTGGTTGGATCCCTTCTTTATTATAGAAATAAGAGGCTTTGTAGCCATTAAGATTGCATAAATTGATGGAATTCTTCTGCTTGGTTTGGTGAATGGTGCATGACTGAAGTCATAATATGGTAGTTAAAATTATTGGGTTTTTTGTTGGCCACATGGTGTTGAAATGGATGTCAACCAAGGATGTCTACCTAAGGAGTCAACCGTGGAGTCAATTGTGTTGGCTTTGATGTAAAAAAGTTTGGAGTATTTTTCATGATTATTAGAGGCTTGATGATGTGTTCCTAAGGTGTGTTTGATGTTTGCATAGGCTCTATAGGTGTTGGAGAAGCATTGAGAACAAATGGAAAAGTTCTGGGTAGAGAGGAGGTGAAAAAGAAAATCATAAAAAAGAATTGAAAAAAAGAAATAAAGAAAGAAAAAGAAGAAACAAAAGAATAAAAAAAAGAGGAAACAAAAAAGAATAAGAAAAAAAAAGAAAAAAGAAGAAGAAAAAAAGGGAAACGAAAAAGGAAGAAAAAAATGGAAATAATGAAAGAAAATAAAAACTTAATTCGAGAGATAGAAACATGACGGAAAAGGATTTTAGTCCTAAATGTATATCACAAAGATTGATGATACAATATAAATACATCAAGTTATGTCTCGAGATAGTTAGTCTATCTTGGACATGCAATATCTTGGTTGAGTGAATATCTCAACCACACACTAATCTCGGAGGCTAACTAGTTGGAGATAATCTCTCAACCAACAAGACCTTAACAAACTTCCAAGTATTAGGAACATACTCATTGTAGAATTGATGAGCACATTAAAGTCAAGTAGGAATTATATTTTCCAAGTTTCATAATTTTATTATTTTGGACTTATTGATTTTGAATATGAGGCTAACATTCCTCCCCTCAATCATAATTCCAGAGTAATAACCTAGTACCATCTAAAAGTCTTCATGCTGAAACTGCTGAGCTAAGCCTCAATGAAAAAAATGCCTGAATAACTACCAAAACTAGATGCTGAAAACTCCAATATGAAGAGAGCGAAACAAGAGATGTGAATCAACTGCAAGTATGACATATCCCGGAAAATGCTTGACAACTAAATTCAATGCCAAGATAAAAAGAAAAAGGATATATCTATCCTTTGTTGGGTCCAATGACCATCAAAGTGAATAGAAATGCCCACATCTTCTCTCAATCAACATCCCAATCATTTGATTTCCCCTGGAAAATTTTTTTGTTGTTGAAAATTTGAGTTTGATAACCATCATCATCAATTAAATTTCAATTTCATCATTAATTCCCCTATTTGTCAGCTAAAAGGACAGATCGTAACCATTTTCATTTGTTTTGAACTCCCCCCCTTAAGATGTAGGAGAGTTTCACTGTTGTACTCCCCCTTTCAGGTGCATGAGAATACTATCTTTTCACTATTCGTTGCAATATTTGTCTTCATGTGAGATTGAATTCTGCGATAAAACATATATAATCATTTGACTATTGACATCCACTCCCAAGGATCAATCCATGCATAATTAATCTTCAATCTAGCTGGTTGGTTTCGTTTGCAATATCTTTCTTATGAGTGATTATTTTTGCCACAATGGTAACAAGGATGGAGATTAAAACAATGATATTCCATATGACCCGTTCTTTGAAAATGTTGGCATTTTGGATTTTCTTCAACTTTCTCATTGACTTATGATGTTGCTTGATCAAGAAATCCTCCATTGATGAACTTGATTGGTTTTGAATAATCAGGAATATGCAAATTTTGTCATCTTTGTCATATACTAAACCATGTCGATTTTTGTTGCATTGGATTTCCTCCCATGGTTTGATGATTGACTTGGAACAAGAAGGTTGGACTTGATCATGTAAAACTTCTATATTTGAAATTATATCGTTGAGTGGATTGGAATCATCTTCATCATTTGAAGTTGTGTTGTTGAATGACTTATGACTCTTCTATTGTAGGTCATCATTTTGTAGCTGTGATTCAAGTTGGAGAAATTCAACGGTCTCATGTGCATAATGTAGATGCCTTTTAATATTAGCAAGAGTGGCTTTGCTAATTTTCACGGTGTCCTCAACAGTGGATAGTATCAGATTGTTCAGTAAATCTAACATTTGAATACTTTTCTCCATTTGAACTCGCTCACTTGAACTTTGCTTCTTTCAATTTTATGCTTATTTGACAAGTTTAGGGTTTCAGCTACTACCAAAAATGCACTCAAGTTAATGCTATTACAATGAGTAGATGACAAGTTCAAATCACTTTTTCAACCCTTATCAATTTGACTTAATGACTAGTTTGGGTGTCGTGCTCAACAAAAATACACCCTTATTGTTACAATATGACAAATACAAATTCATCATTACAAAATTTTACTTAACTTCAATTTGACTTTTGACTCATTCTATAAAAAAAAATTTTATTTACATTGACTCCTAACATTAATGACCCTTAACTAAAAAAACTTCATTAAATCTTCTCTATACTCTTGAACTTTATACATTTCAATTATACTCTTGAACTTTATACATTTCAATTTTCAAAGTTTTATGACCACATTCCACTTATTTTTCACCTTGTGCACTAATTCTCTTTCCTATTCCACTCATTCTCTCTCCTCACAAGAAATATTATAATGATTATATTTACATAAACCTTTTCACCACTAACAAATTATAATAATAATAATCCACCACTAACAAATTATTATAATAATCCACTAATCCACCTTCACTGTACAGTTATGTTCCACTCATGATTTTATGAGAAGTAGTATTTTTGGTCTCATGATTTTATGTCGCTCATTAACACTAATTTCATGACTTCGATGAATTTACTTCGTGACTCCTCCTTATTTGATTATGCAATATCAATTTGAACGCCCGATGTCAATCAAACAGGCTCTACGATGGTATTCTTTCTCCGGCAACGTTTTTAACGCACTACAAATTCTTTAACGTAGGTACTCCAGGCAGATTCTTTAACGCAGATTCTAACTCTCCAAAAGTCACCATATGTATGATATTGTTTGGAAAATTTTGGGCTCACAATCCTTTATGCACAGTCCATACAAGTTTTCGACGCTGGCTAATCTCCATAGGGATATCAACCGTGGCTACACGTTGCTGGGTTATCTCCACAGGGATATCCACTCAAGTGCTGCAGATCTCCACGTTGGCTAATCTTCTCCCGGTGATTCATTGCTCGGTACACTTCCACGCTGGAAATTTCTTGAAACTCTGCTCCACGTTGGTCATTTCCTAAAAAAAATAGAAACGAGCATCCATAAAGAAAATTGTCATTTTTGCCTGTTTATCACCCAAAGTCGAAGATATTAATGATAATAATGTGTTTCCTTGTTTGCAGAGCGCAGGGTTTCTTCAAAACATTTTAAGTCTGGGTATACCAGGATTTTGATGTTCAAATTACAATGGAGCCACCATGTGAACTATATATCACTATCACTAGAGACTTTTCACCCTAGAGCTGAGAACCCAGAGCTCTGCCATGTCGAACTCTGGCTACACCTTTGCACAACATTCACAATTTTGAACTTGCCTTCAATATTGATAGCACTGAGAGTTGAAACTTCAGACTTAGACAACCAGCTCTGAGTTTGCTCTAAGCATATCATCTCATCGCTCCACACAACAGGATCAACACATGCAATGATTGAGATGGACAGAACACGCGCGTCACCGATACATGATTCTGTTATGCAGAAGTCTTGTCCACAGGCTTCTCTCTATTATGTGACTCTGATCCATTTAAAAACGTGTTCAGATATCTCCTGTTGATAAATATGTAGTCCACTGCATCTCATTCAAAGCAGGCTACTTCGCACGCATACATACTCTAGCAATGCAAGACCATGTAAGACTTCAAGACCGCAACTAGGCTCTTTTCCACCACAATTCATTCATCGATTTCTGTTTTAAACTTCGAACGAAGAGTTGTACTCAAACATTGCTTCAATGAAACATGCTCTGCTCAGAAGCTTCAATGCTGGTCTATTTCTCAATGAAGTTCTCTCTCTTTCACGATCCGAAGGACGCTTTACTTTAAATTAAACCTGAATGTATATCATAAAGAATGATGATACAATATAAATATATCAGATATGATATATATGGAGATAGTTACTCTATTTTGGACATGCAATATCTCAATTAAACACTAATTTAGGATGCTAATTAGTTGGAGATAATCTCTCAACCAACTAGAAATCAACAAACTCCCAATTGTTAGGAATATACTCATTCTAGAATTGATGAACATATTAAAGACAAGTAAGAATTATATTTTCCCAGTTTCATAATTTTATTATTTTGGACTCATTGATTATGAATATGAGGTTAACCAACAAAAGAAAATTAAAAAAAATATAAATAAATAAAAGAAAATGAAAAAAACTAAGAAAAAATATAAAAATAAAAATAAAAGAAAAGAAAAACAAAAAAAGTCTCTTATTTATTGAAAGAGGTGATTAATTAAACATACTCATTCTAGAATTTTGATGAGTATACTAAAGTCAAGTAGGAATTATATTTTCCAAGTTTCATAATTTTATTATTTTGGACTCATTATTATGAAAAATATAAATAAATAAAAGAAATAAAAAAAAATGAAAAAAATGAAGAAAAAATATAAAAATAAAATAAAAAAGAAAAACAAAAAAAAATCTCTTATTTATTGAAGGAGGTGATTGATTAAATTTGAAAAAGTCTCTCATTTATTGAAAGGGATGATTGATTAAACTTAAAAAATTATCTCATTTATTGAAGAATGTGATTGATTAAAATAGAAAAAGTCTCTTATTTATTGAAGAAGGTGGTTAGTTATGTTTGAAAATATCTCTCATGTGATTAAGATGATGGTGGATTGAGTCAAGGAGGAAATTTCTATGAACTTGAACAAATCTATATGTATGAAGATAGATAATTAGCTCTCCGTTAATCTAAATGCAATAATTATTTTAATAACTCTAGATAATTATTTATAGGATAATGTTTTGAGGAGTTGTGTTTGTTTCATTTGAGAGAGAGATATTGTGGAGCATTGAGAGCGAATGGTGAGAGGAGAAACATAGCTGTAGTAGATTGCTAAAGGAGACAAATTTATTGTAGATTTTTGTGTGCATGCTTCAACAAATGTTTAATGCAGGTTTATGAATGCTTTTGATGGAGGAGATCACTACTACCTTGGAGATTGATTTTTGTATGCACTGTTTAGCAATTGTTTGATGTAGGTTTATGGAGGCGTTTGATGGAGGAGATTGCTGCTATCATGAAGATTGATTGTTAACATATTTTATACAACACACTTGTATTGCTAACATGGTGTACGCAGGGGTTTATAGCTTTATAGCTGAGCAAATCCTATTTTATTCCATATGGCTAAATATTATATTTATATACTGTTTAGCTGCTATTGTTGAGACATGGATGAGTTCTTGTATTCATATTTATTATGCTGCTGGTGGAGATGTTGAGAGTGTGTATGCAGTGGATTTGATGTGTGGATCAGATTTCTTGTGGTGTTAGGAGTTTATGTATGTTGTTCATTGTATGATGTTTCTGGATATTGTGTTAGAGTGATAGTATTCAATTGATGTGCTTATTGTATGTTGTCAGCCCAATGTGAAAATTGATGAAAAGAGGATGACAATTATATTATATGCATAATAGATGGGCCATAGTTTGAAAACATATGAATGAGGTCCATGATGGTTTGCAAGTTTGGGAATTTAGTGTTGCATGTAGAGGCTTTTAGGCAAGCGGTGTCTTTCCAAGGGAGTAGTAGCTTCCTTCCAGTGACAGTTTGAGAAATTATTCAGGGAGTAGAAGCTTCTTTCCAATGGTGGCTGGAAAACTAGTGAGGGTGGTGGCCTGCATAATTTATGGAAGTGGTGTCTTCTGGGTGAGTTGTGGCTCACATCTCTTTACGAGTAGAGGCTTGCATACTGGTAATGGCCAATTCTTATCTAAAATAGATTTTTATGTAATAGAAGAGATGATAACGAAAACTATCTGCGGATGATGGTTTTTACCCTTGTGGTTTCCACCTTACATTTGGTGTTTGCATGTGGGATTATTGATGTGTTGTTGTTATGTGTTGTGATGGTTTATGGTTCATTCATTGTTGATATCGTGGTTATATGCTTATTGGTTTATCTTCACATATGATCATGCTTATTTATATGCTATTAGCTATTGATATATTGTGATGTGCTGCAAATTAAGTGTGTGATTCAATTAAAGTTTAATAAAGGGTAAACATTATTCATAATACACACTATTGATTCACCCCTCCTCTTAGTAGTGTTCAAGGTTTATAACATTTTTCGCTATCCAAAAGGGGCGTTGGTTAGGTTTAGGAGAGTTTGTTGTGTCCATTATTTAGCGAGTTTAGTTGCGCCAGTCATTGTGTTGTTTCTTAGTTACGACCCATCACAACTCATTGTGGTCGAGGAGGTATAAAGTGTCACTTTTGTCATTTATTCAGTCATTAGTATGAGTCTTTTGAGTCATTAAGTTAACTTTTCCCCATAAGAATCACTTTTCAAAGATTTTGTTATCACCTAGATTGACCTCAGGCTGAGGGTAGTCAATACCAGGGTAACCACAAACCAAGCTTAGCCAAGTAGCTAGCCCTACTGGGCCTGGAGAGGGCTCTCTCTATAAGGATCTCAACCAAGATGACTAGATCAGGGAAAGGATTTTAGGTTAGGTATAGTAGCACCTAGGGTTTAGGGTTTTGGGACAAAGGTTTAGAGAGTGTTGGATGTAAAGGTTTAGGGAGAGGGAAGGAAGGTATAGGGGAGTATGTGAAAGGGATTGTGAATACAAGGATATGGTTGGGGAATCTAGGGTTTAGATGTGAAACTAAACCAAATCTTCAATAAAACCTTTCAAACACTTAGCAATTGACTTGAGGAGGAAAAGGCACATCCCTTAGCTGCTACTTACTTGTCTTGAGGTTGAAAGTGCTTTAGTAGAGCTGAGGAGGCAATTTTAGCTCTCCTGGACAAACGCACAACGCCTTAAGGAAACACATAGCTCCGAATTCAAATCAACTTTTGACTGCCTTCTTGATGTCCAAATTAAGCATGGGATAGCTTGTTGGAAAGCATGTTGAGTCTAATTTCCAGAACATCTTGAATTTTTCAATTTTGAGCTCATTTTCCCTGTCAAAAGCCTAATCTCCCAAGAATGGTCAAACTGTGTAGAATGAGGTTGCCAAAATGCATAGTGTTGTTTCAGTCAAATTTTGGAGGTCTTCCTCAACTCCAAATTAAGCTCATGATAGCTCATTGGAAAGATCGCTATGTCGAGTTATCATTTGACTCATCAAGCAAGTCATTTGTTCACTCCTGATAGGAGAAAGCTTGAGTTTCCCAAGGTAACTCCAGAAGTTCCACAACTCTCTTATAACAACTGTATTTTTGACATTTCTCTAAAGCCATGACACCTGCGTAAAAAGTGAAGGAGGTTTTTCTTCCTTGGCCTATTGTGGAAAAAAAACTCTCTCACATTTTCCAAATTCTGCTCTGTTTGGTCCGATACATAGTTTGAAGAAAAACCGGCCCTATGTGTGGCAAATGCTTTGTCCCTTGGAATAACTTATTGAAAAATGTTGGAGACATGATGTGTATGAGTTGGAGTGGCCTCATACTCATTGAAATGACCTCCATTATTCCTCATATGCTCATATGTATCTGATTCCATAGCCAACCCTAGCTCAATGGGTGAGAAAATTAGGGTTTAGTGCTTGTGGAAAATGATGATTTGGACAACCTTGGGAAAAAACAACTCCCTTTGGAATGCGCTTAACCCTTTGAAAATTTACCCTTTCACTTGACTATTTCCTTTGAAAAGTTGATCTTTTGATGGTCTGGCATCTTTAGAACACTGAGTTAACAACTTGGGATGGTAAAATTATTACATTTGAAAGACATAAAATTACATAATGAAATAAGCATTTCTCTTTACAAATCATCTTCACATGGTGAAGGGATGTTATTTGATCACCCTTTACTTGCTGGTCTTATGCAATGGAATGGAACCTTGGCAACCCTAATGACCTAATGAAACCTTGAAAAGCCCTAAAGACCTAATGAGACCTTGAAGGACTAAATTTCAAGATGACATAATGACCTCATGACTAATACAAATGGCATGATAAAAATAACTTTATGGATGATGTACAATCAACAAGATATGAAACTATGCTAGCAAGTAATCACATTTAAGGAAGAGTGATGTTTTTGGACTAGGACTACCATTAGTGACTAATTTTTTGCATGACCTAGTGGAATGATAATTTTTTTTTTGAATTGGACCCTTAAAATGATACGAAAAGAGGATTTTTGATCACTAATGGCAGGATGAAAATACTGACACTAACAGATTTGATTTCCACTTTAAGGCATTAAAGTACTTTTTGTTAATTTATTGTTGTGGCATTTCCTTTTTGGGTCATTCATGTGATGTCATGGGGATTTGTGTCTTAGTTTTCATTAATACCCAAATCAAAACCAGTTTACTAAGTTTTCACATTTACTCCCCAACAATTGAGTCATTCCGCACTATGTTACATCTTTTTATATAAGTGCCACATGTCATAGTTTTGTTTCTCAAATGTGTTTGTGTATCCATTGGAATTCTTTGCCTCAACTTCTATATCTAATTCCACTGGGTCTCCATTTCGTTGTCATCTCCTTGTTCAAATTGTCTATAGTAATTGACCATCCTCCATAGGTTGTGTTATGAATCCCATAGTTCCTTGTGGTTTCTTGGGGGGTCATATTGTTCATACTAAGGAAATTTTAGGAAAATATGAGAAATCTACCCTAGTCGATAATGATTTTTCCAACCCTACTCTATTTTTGGCTTTAAAATCATAAGTCTATATGTATTCTATTATTGTTCCGGGTGGTGGCGATAATATATGTCTCAAGCTTGAGTTTCGTGTTTTCCAAAGCTACACTTTGATAAAATTGTAAGATTTTCCTATCTTTGGTAGCAAAGGTGAAGTTATGAGGTGTAATAAGTTTCTTATTAGCAGGTTGCATGGTGGTTCATTATGGCTCAACAAGGAATACCCTATCCATGTAGATGATATTCACCAACTTTTAGGGTTATCCATGTATGGTCCATATGTTTCAATTACATTTCAAAGTGTATTGAGGCGGGGCAAGAAGAAAGGTGACGACAATCTCTATAAGAAATATGGCACTTGCCAAAATGGTTGTGGGGCTTTCATTGAAGTAATCAATAGTGACATGATTAAATTCACATGTTACATTATCGCCAGGAAACGCATGCGTCACTACACCAAGGGATAATACACATTAGATTCCATCTTTGTCTCAGAAGCCTGTGTACGAGGTGAGCCATTGAATTGGTGCAACTATCTTATGAATGCTCTCTTTGAATCCTACAAGGATGTATATAAGTGGATGACATATTTCATTTATGGATACATGGTTGTTGACATTGCAATGATGAAATGGAGTGTGCCAGAAGGCCAAGACCCTGATGAAATACAATATGGTGAAACTCTCACTATTTCCTTTATTTCATGGTGGACTCAGATTGATGTTGCTAACTAAGAATTTAACAAAAATAAATTAGATAAATGGCATACTAAAATGCTTGATGTTACCCTGTTACTAACTAGAGTGCCTATGTCAATTCTAGATAAATATACAGTGAAAATGTGGTTTGGTATTAGTCATGGGTACACCTATGTTTGGACCAAGGTTGTCCATGCAACCACATTCAAAATGAAGCCGCTACCTTACTACATGTTAGAGGAAGCATTCCATCAAGATGTGTTTTCTTGTCTGGGACTCCAATGTACGAAGAAGGAAAATTAAATTGCCTACTCTATTGATGTGTTGCAATACTGAGATTTGGCTTCAGATGTGCCATCATCCTCTAAGAAGCACTCAGCTGACCCTACACATGATTTTCAACCTATGATGAAGCGACTACAAGAGTTAGCGTCCTCTGTCCATAACACTATGTCAAAAGTCAGGTGCTTAGTAAGCTCCACTATTTCTACTTCTTATCTACTCGATGTTATTCCTTTTATTGGTTAGTCATTTAAACCTATGGTGCTTCCAATTTTTTCTATTAGGCCTATTTCGTTCCCCACACCACACCCCCCCCGTATAATCATTAATATCGACCCCTCCACATTTGACGATTTAGCTTTCACCCAAGCTTATGCCAAAGCTACTTCTACATTTTCCAATCCCACTATTGAATCTTCTCATGTTGTTGATCTCACCAATGATGAGCCCAAAGACCCTATTGAGCCTACTAAAATTGTTGAGGAACATCGTCTCTCCTCGCCCACTTAATATCCTACGCATCGTCCTGAATCATCACCCTGCATTGCATCACTATATGCTACCATTTTTTATCATCCTGACCCATGAAACACAATTGGAGATATTCTTAACATGGAAGTTGAGTCAGACACCAAAGATACAACACACGTGGAGAAAACTATGAGTGAACCTAAGCCGAATACAGAATTTGTCACTTTACCACTTGTGTAGCATTCATTTGTCTCACAACCAGAGCTCAAGACGATTGTGTTTGTAGGACAAATTACTTTTCTCAGTCAGAATCTAAACTATTGTTGCGAGGCATTGTATTTATTCACACAATCACATGATATAATCCCCCTTTTACTTGTACATGTTGTTGCTAAAATTTGAGAGGACCTCCAACATGAGCATATTCAAGAACCTGAAACTTCGCCACAAGGACAATCAGAGAAGTCTATCACAAGTGGCCAACCCTTACATGCCAGGTTTCCTCCAGTTGATAGTTTGTCTAGAGTCATCTTCAAATATGGTCACCACAACAACTGTTTCAATTTATCTCAGCCTCATCTTTTCAGTGGGAAGATTGTTTAACTTTGGATGACTCATAATGAGATGGTTATTATACATGAGAAACAAAAACAAGAACTCATTAGTGTTTCAAAAAAATGAGACCAGTTGCGAGGAGAAAGGAGAAACTAACGCAACAAATTGAATAGATTAGTTCCAAAAAACAACATATGTGGCCAACTGTTGCTGATTTTGTACCCAATGCTCCAACAAAATTTTCAACATGTTCTCCTGTAAAAAATATGTAGTTCTTTCAGTCTACTTGCACGGATATAGTAACTGTAAATAGAGAATTTCACATTGCTATCACAAATTTGCAGCAGTCTCATCCAGATCCCACAATACAATTCCAGAAGCAGATTGGTGAATTTATCCACCAAGCATCCACTTCTCACAATATGCTTCAGCAGTCTATGAGGAGTTACTAGGAATTTTTTTGCCAAGTTCAAGATTGTTCAAAATTACTTGCTCAAATAAATACTATGATCTCTCCATTGCATGAACAAAGTAAACGCCTAATCAAGCAAGCTCTTGAAATGGCTAATTTGGAAAAACAACAACAATTTATTAATTAGGATGAAGATATCAAGAAGAAAATCCATGCTTTAAATGAGGAATCACATAGATTCAAGGATGTTATTCATGATCTTCAACCCATTGCTAAGTCCAAATTCATGCATCTTCACCAAATAAACCATGAAGCAGATAACTCATGACAAACATTTCTTTCTTAACGGCCTGAACAATTAACGACTGAGACCGCTACTTAGTTTAATGAGCGAGACACTACTTTTTTTGCTAAATAGAAGTCTACAATGGATGACTACCATATCTTAAAAACTAAAACTTTATAGGAAGTACAAGAGTTGGATATTTCATTTAAAGGTAAAGTAGTAGAACATAAAACAAGCACATTAGCAGGATTCACACAATAGTAGGAAGAATCAAATGTACAAATGAAGGATTGACTTGAGGGTGATTTAATGGGTTGTGGTTAGGGCTTGTTGTGTCCATTTTTTTGGGCGGTTTTGACCAATTTTGGCTAGAGAAGACTTGTGGAAGAGATTGAAAGAAGTAGGAAAAGGAAATGGTAAAAATGGTTGGAAGCTGAGTGAAGGAAAGAGAAAGTGACATGCAGAGATCAAAAGCAGTTATATTGGGACTCACTAAAGCCATAAAACAATTATCTAAACAATAATTTTGGAAGGATAAAGGAGATATGGACCAAAGCATATGGATTATGTTAAAGGGATCAAAGTGGACCAAATCAAGTGAGTGGGATCAAAGCAATGGAGAAAATTTATAAAAGTTGCACGGATTGAGTTGAGAAACAAACAATAGATAGAACTATGCCAAGATGCTTCCAAAATGAATCCTTAAACTTTATGCTTTCATTCTGATTGTAATTTGGTTATGTGGTGATCAAGTTTAGTATTTTTCTAAAAGATCTCGTGCATTATCATAGATCTATAATGTAATGGTTCAACTTTAATAGTAATATAAGGTGTTGCAGGGTATTATCTTGTGTTCTATGAAGTGTACGTTGGTAGGTTAGCCTACCTTTTATTTTTTCTATAATATTCTACTCTGTATTGATTTGGGTGTATTTACTGTGCACAAGATCTCCAACTATATGCATATATTATGACAGTGTATGTAATAATTCAAACTTGATACCATCTAATAGTCCTCTTCATCTTTAAAAGTCTCAAAATTTCTTGGGTGAGACATTTCTCCCTTGTAGAGGAATAGAAATGCTAGTGTTGCACTATACTACGACGAGATATTTTTTGGAAACCTGAGGTCAAACCCTGGGTCTGTAAAGTAAAATTTACTGTTAGCAGTTATTTTTGGCCCACCCTTTTTTGTGACTGCATCCAAGTGGTTAAACGATGTGAATGTCACCAATTATATTCCGATAAAGTTAGATCCCCTCCTTCTCCTTTACATCCTATCATCACTGCCAATCCCTTCTGGAAGTGGGGCATTGACTTCATGACTTGCAATCCGTCATCCCAAAATGGCCATAAGTACATAGTAGTCAAAGTTCGCTAATTGGGCTGAAGCCATGCCCACATTTAACTGATATCGTTGCTCGATTTTTCTTTAATCATGTCATCACATAGTTTGGTGTTCCCAAGGAACTTGTTTGTGACCATGGGAAGTATTTCGAGAATGAGATTTTCCAACAATTTTCTCAACTCCTTGTGTTTACTCGTGAGTTTTCTTCCCGATACTACCCCGAGTCTAATTTCTAGGTAGACGATGTTAAAAAAGTCCTAATTTTTTTTTTGTATCACATGGTGAACAAACATAAAACCAATTGGAACCACATGCTCTTTTCTACCCTATGGGTGTAATGTACGTTGGTAAAAACATGCAGTAGCTTTACTCCATTCCACTTAGTCTATGGGATTGAGGCCATACTCATTCCATACAAGCCACCTTGTATGACCTATCTAGCTTATAACTACTAAATTAACAAAGGGGGTTTAATGATAACTAACCTGACTCTCCAAACATGATGAAAAGGTACTTTGGATGACTGCAAACAAATAAATATTCTCTAGGTTCCACACCAAGCGCCACATCAAAAAGTACAAATGAGGTGGCAATGTGGGCCCCACCATCTTTATTTACACCATTTTCACCATTGTTTTGGAGATTCATACAGGAGCCCACGAGCTCCTCTCACCAAGCTATCAGTGGTGTTGGGATTAGGGCATTCTTATCTACAATATGGTCCTCCCCTTTCAGTTCATTAAAAGTTTTCATTTTTGGCCTGTTTCACACTCAGAGTCCTCATTAAGTGCACCTTCCTACCTATTTTGTTACATATTATTCAATATTTTCAGTATACATTCTCTTTTATGAAGGTAATTTTACTTGGGGTATTTATTTATAGGATGTAGGCCATTAATAGTTTCCGTGCCACATTGAGACTCCTAGTGTGACAATCACTAGTCAAGGTATCATTCTTCACTGGCATGATGGGTGTCCTCAAAATATTTTCATATATTGACATAATTTCTCTAAAATTAACCATAAGGTCCACCATCTCAGCCATGTTTACCATCACCTTCCACTTGCACTCAATACATGTTAATGTTGGTCGATAGATCTTTCACCCATGTGGATTACTGTTATGAAACTAGCTCAAGAAAAGATAGAAAAGATAGATCAACGCCTTGTAATTCAACCTCTTCGAGGGGGCAACCTCCTTTACATTACATAAATGAACAATTCTTCGATGATACAAATGAAAATACCTCCTTTCTATATATAGGAGTCTAAGGGGTCATAACGTAATCAGAGCCGACATAACAATAATAATGTAAGGGCACAATAATAACAATGGTGGGCTTCTATGGGGCACAATAGTGACAATATGGGCACTACATGGGTACATCAATATAATAAGGGGGCTGTACTAATAACAATAGGGGTTACACTAGTAATATAGGGGCCTAACAGATTTTCCCTTCCTGTCTCTGATTACTTCCTCCGATACCATGTGAAAATTCTATCACTGCAACAACTAATTTATTTTACCTACTTATTTTCCAATAAGTTATTTACGAAAAATCCTTCAGTAAACATTAAAATAAAGTCTGTTGCAGATATCACACCATAATATAGAAACAAACACATGCAAAAGAATCAACACAGACATTTTGGACAAATGTCCCAAAAAATACCCAATGCAGGAAAACCGGTACAACATAGGAGGATTTTATTATTCAACGATTCTTAAGTACAACTGGGTGCCAAACTAGCTTACCCAACAGAGAAGAAATTCTCCAGAACTTCTTCCAAGCTCAGTGTCAGGTCTACTGGCCTCTACGCAGTTTCCAGACCTACTACGTCAGCTCCTACCTCTCTGCATCAGCACTAGGCCTCTCTGCGTCACCCACGCAGCCCTTCCAGTGTTTGCGTAGTTTGTTGCCTCTACGTCTACCTGAGAGGCTCTGTGTTTTCCTCTCCAACCTCTGCGTTGGTCTTCTGGTGCTGATCCCGACTCTATATTCCGTAACCATTGCCTCCCGCTGCTCCCCAGACCATTAGTTCGAATTTCTCAACCAACCCCGCTCCAGAAATCGAACTGATTGGTCTCTCTCAATGTGTTCTCCAACTGACCCTCAAGCCTCTTCTTATACTTTTCATGTTGGTCCTTCAATGGCCGAGATTAAATCTTTAATCAACGGCTAAAATTAGATTTGGCTTGATCCATGATTTTTGGAACCTTCTAACCCAATTTTATATTAATACCCATTAATATTTTATTTTTCCTAAGTTTGGACTTAGGAACTCCATTAAAAATATTAATTATTTTAATATCTCTCAAACCGGTTAGAATCTGCCCAAACCATTTATGAGTCTTGGAGATCTCATGCGCTTGAGCCTTTCCACCATATTTCATGGCTAAAGCACATCCGATGCTACTCAAATCAACACTCAAACACCCCTAAAGAATGGTATCAAAAGAATCAACCTTCAAATTACATCATTGAGGATCCCAATGAAGGCATAGGAACCAGAAGAAACTAACAACTTCATGTACCACAACAAACCCATCTTGCTCTCTTAGCTACATTTGAGCCAAACAACTTTGAAGAAGCCAATCAAAATGAACATTGGGTAGCTGCTATGAATGAAGAATTGGATCAAATTGAGAAGAATGACACTTGGGAATTGGTTCCATGATCAAAGGATACAAATGTCATTGGCACAAAATGGGTTTTCAAGAACAGGCAGAATGAGGATGGACATGTTACCAGGAACAAGCAAGTTTGGTTTGCAAAGGATATGCACAGGTTGAAGGAATCGATTTTGAAGAGACATTTTCTCTCGTTAGAAAAATGGAAGCTATCATGATGTTCTTGGCTAATGCATGTTCAAGAAAGATCAAAGTTTAACAAATGGATGTGAAATCAACTTTTCTAAATGAAGAATTAGTAGAATAGGTATACATAGAACAGAGGGTTTATATTTTATTATATTAGCAAAAAAATATGAGCACAATCTACATGCCAAAAACTGGCAATCCTACAAAGAAAGTACTAACAAAAATATTGTGAGGAAATTTTCCTCACCCCACAAGAATTCCAAGGTTTGACTGCCAAGTCCAATTGAGTCATCCAAACCCTTTGCGCAAGCCCTGCGTCACCCTTGCACAGCCTACCACATGTACTACCTAGAATAACTGCTACTCAAGCTGCCTTGTCTATTTCTGACTAAGGAAGTGTCTCTCCGGCCTCTGCGAAATTTTCTTACCTCTGGAACTCTAAAATGACCTCCTGAATCTACAAATTGAATTGCCTCCCAGAAGCTACTACACAACCCCTGCAAATCCTCTTAGTGGATATCTCTGCCTCTTTGTAAGCTACCCTTTGGAACTGGAAATCCTTCCTTCAGATACTAGTGACCTCTCATGCCACCTGCTATTCACTCAATGGCTCGATCTCCACTACTAAATCATTGTTGCAACTAGGAATTTGAACTGCTTAGGCAACTAAGTATCTGCCTGGTGTACTCTCCATCTACCCATCAAACTCCTCTTATAATCTCCAATTGCGACTCCAACGACCACGATTAAAACTTAATCGATGGTTGAGATCATCCCAAGTCAATCCATGTAAGTTTCTAGAGAATTCTCACCTTTCTCAATTAATTATTATTAATTAACCATTTTTCCTAAGTTGGACTTAGCAAAAATTTAAATGATGATCAATTAATTTAATTGAGTTATCTTTAAGTGGAATTTCCAGAAACAATTTCTGGGTTTTGGAGAAATCTTGTGTTTTAGTCTCCTCACAAAGTTTCGAGACTAGAACACCTCTGATGCTACAAAAACTAACATTTTACTACTTTATTGAATAATTGTATTATTGTTGAAGGTTAACTAATGCTTTAAAAAAGATTAATTAAGTGTTAATTCCTAAGAAATATTGATTCTCCCCACACCCTCCCTCCCCCGACCCCCCCATCCCCTCCCGACCCCTCACACACCCCAAGTGTTTCCAACAAAATTGGCTCGTCAAGTTAACTGAAGATAAGATAGTTAACTTTCATGTCTTTAGCATTCTTTTCTTTAACTCTAGCACTAGTCATAAATTTAACTTGCATTACATGCAGAAGATAGTTAACTTTCATGTCTTTAGCTTTCTTTACTTTAACTCTAGTACTACTCATAAATTTAACTTGCATTACATGCATGTCACATGCAACTCACTTGCACACTACACATGTCACGTGCAATCAACATGCAAACTCTGCATGTCGCATGCACCTCACATGCACGCCTTGGATGTCGCATGCAAGCTCCTAAAGAGACAAAACAAATGTTTTTCTAGTTAAGACAAAACGCTAGAAGTACTTGCTCGAGCAACAAAAATCAACATGAAGGGCAATATGGTGCATGACCCCAACCAATTTGGCCCCTTATGAAATATATTGATGCATATGAGTTGCTCACAATCAATCATTAGCAAATGAGCCTCCCTGCTCTTTAAATAGATATCATGAACCAATCGGATGTTAGACAATCGAACCATACAATCATTAGTATCAAGGAGAATATGAACAATCAAATCACTTTATGTCTAGAAAATACAATGACTATTGAACTATATAACTTCAAACATATACAAAATAAACACGCTTTACCTAAAGATACATTAGACCAAGTTGATCTTAACTAACTCTTATGTGTCTAAATATTCTAACAATAGAATGTCGAGTTTGAATACTATAGGCATGTTTCTACTAGAAACATGTTTAACAATTGCAAATAGTCAATACATATTTTCAATGTAATATTTTTGTTGATTTTGGGTAGCATCGGATGTGCTCTAGCCATGAAATTTGGTGGAGAGGCTAAGGCACATGAGATCTCCAAGACCCAGAAATCTTTTGGAGAAATTCCACTCGAATGAAGAGTTATTAAAATAATTAATATTTTTAATGAGTTCCTAAGTCTAAACTTAGGAAAATAAAAATATTAGTGTATTAATAAATTATGGATGAGAAAGTTCTAAGTGACGAGAATCAAGTGTAAGAACTTGTACCTCAAGCGAATTTCCTAATAGCAAAACATGAAATTTTAAATACAAAATTTTAAAGAAATTTAATCTAATGAATACCAACCTTTCTGCTTTGCTGAAAATCTGTCTACTCTGCTACAATTCCTGTCTGGATGTCTGCGCCGCTGCAACTCTTGTTGGGTTGTATCACCAAAATGGCAAAAAACTACCCTGCCGAACTGAGTACAACCTAGGTACTCAATCTTAGAAAGCTTTCAATTGAAGCGATCTGATTCCCCCATGCCCAAAAAGATCAGTATAATCAAGACTCAAGTTTCCTTCATAATTGTACTACAATATTCAAAATTGTTCTCAACTCAGCTGCCCCCAAAAATGGTTTTTCCCTTCTCCTTTTATTTCTTCATCCACCGCCTTCTTTTCTTCTTCGTGTCAATATTTTGGTTACATGTAAATTTTATGAAATCGAATCTCATTTGATTTCGTTGATTTTTATTTGAATACGTAGTTTGATTTAATAAGGTTTATTTATTATTATTTTTTTAATGAATTAATTAAATTTATTAAATTTATATTTTTAATTAATTTATATTATTATTTTATTAATTTCTAAATTGTAAATTTTAATATGTACTTTTAAAATTAATATTTTCTGTTGGTTTTAAGGACTTATCATATATAGGATACTCTGGTAAGGTATTAATTTATTACCTTAATTTATATCTCCTCATGTAGTAACTAGTTTACATATAGTGTGATACATGCGGGTCCATGCATACGTAGCTATCGTATGGAGGTCCCGTATGTATGCTAATACTCGCATTTTATTTATAGGCAGGTCATTACATCAAGCTAGTTCTAATCTTAGCGGTTCATTAGGTACTTAATCTCGGTCGTCGAATCATCAACAATAATAGTATAAGAGGAGGCTTGAGGGTCAGTTGGAGACACACTAAGAGAGATCAAGAATTTGATTTTCTAGGGCAAGGTTTGCTGAGGAAATCGAGTTAGTGATCAGAGTTGCGGTGAGAGGCAATTCAGCAAGGGATTTCCTTCCAAGGCTGAAGAATACATAGAAGAGAGGCAATGAAGTGCCGGGAGAGATAGCGCAGGCCCTAGAAGGGTTGACGCAGAGGCCGTAAGAGCTGACGCAGAGGCCGTAAGAGTTGACGCAGAGGGTCGTAGAGGCTAACGCAGAAGTCGTAGAGGGCTTCAAAGGCAGTGCTAGGGGATTCTGCGAAGCAAACTAAGAGCAGATCAGCAAATTCTGAGCCGGGAGAGGGTGACGTAGCTCCAAAAGGAGTGACGCAATTCCAAAGCAGTGCTTGGAGAAGCTTTCGCTATCCAGCATAGGGAACAGCCGAAGTTGTTGAAGAATCTAGGGAAAACACAGTTACGTTGATTCTTCTTATACATGATAACAATTTGTGAAGTGTTGACGCATTTTTATCTTAGCTTGATGTTACTTCATTATTAACATATGTGAGTTAGCTTCATCAAACTATTATCAAAACAAAAAGAGACAAGAACACAAGTGATTGGCTTTCTGTCAGGGCCAAAACCTCTCCCTCCTGAAGAGGAAAACCCATGCGTAAATTCTTCTTATAGAGATTCCATTGACGAATACCAAGACCAAGACCCTTGACACAATCTACCTCTCCAAGACCAAGACATCAATCCTCTTTCTAGCCATTGTTGAGATAATCACCATCACTGCTGCTTACACTGATGTCATCATAGATGCACCACTGCTACACTTTTAACTAAGATCCTCTTTGTTGCTTTCTTCACCATGACCATAGTTGTTGTGTCTTCATTGAGTCACCATTGCTGCAACATGGAGGCCTTCACAACAATATTACTGAGATTAGTTGATAGTGAATCTCTTGTTGCATTGAGATCATTGAGACAATGAGATCATTGATATACAAAATCATGATCTACATCTACTGTTATATATGGTTATATCAGGATCAAGACTGTGATCCTTGTCACTGTCCCTTGTAGCACGTCAAGTTTGCATCATAATAAATCCAAGAGCTACTATATGCCAACAATCTCTGTTATTATGGAAACTTCTTCCATGGTTCTGCAATACATCAAAGGCTGCTACAGGTATGTCATGGTGAGATAGTAGTAAATCACACGTTGACTTATCTACTCTATCCATCCGAGGGCATCATCTTTATCACAGGTATGCCGAGAGGAGGTTGATCTAGGTCCTGTTGCTCCTTATACACATCCGAGGACGCAGCCGAACCCTAGATCTATCCCACAGAAAAATGCGGATTCATTTTCATTATGATTGTGGCTCCATGCCTGGATTGCGGCTCCAACAACCTTTACTGCGGCTCCATTACCTTGACTGCAGCTTCATTCCTTTGACTGCGGCTCCATTACCATGACCGCGGCTTCATTCCCTTAACTGCAGCTCCATTACCATGACTGTGACTTCATTACCCTCGACTGTGGCTCCATTACCATGACTGTGGCTTCAGACTTCTTGTGCTTGTTCTTGAGGCATTTGATCTTGGTCTTGGAGGGTTGCTACACTTGTTGAAGACTTGTATACATTTACATGGACTCCTGAAAAGTTTCTTTGACATAGAAATAAATCCTAAGGATATCAAGAAGAAGTCTTTTACCTAGAGACACTTCTTGCTCATGAAACCCATGTAGCAAGATTACAAAAAATAATTTATTTCCTTTTATTACATCAAATACAAAGATTATTTCATCATGAAGACCGAACCTAGTTACACTTTCTTCAACAGAATTCACTATGGGGTTTGATCATCCGATTGCCGATTTGCCAGAATATTTGTCTCCGGATAGAGGTACTATTGTCGAGGATATGCTCTATTGGGTGAGCCATTTTTGGCACCCTAGTTGTTCATGAAATCTCCTTAATAATACAAACCCTCTATATGCTACACTGGTTTTCTCGAATTGAGTTTTTCCAGGGACAATTATCCAAAAATAACGGTGTCCCTTGTGTTGTTGTCTCAGTTTATCTTACTGCATGATCTGTAAATTTGTGAAGGCTGCAATAGTGTTTACTTCGATGTATAAGAGGAGGCTTGAGGGTTACATGGAGAGTACACCAGATGATCAGTCATTCTATTCTCTAGAGCGTGGTTTGCTAAGAGAGATAGAATCAAATCGGGGGAACAGCTAAGGGGCATTAAGTACAGAGAAACAAAGAAGGCAGAGATTGTGCCAAAAGAGCAACGCAGCAACCAAGGAGAGTGAAGCAAAGCCAGCAAGGGCTCACGCAGGGCCACATAGAGGCAGCCAAGTGCTGCGCAGAGCAACAGAGAGGCCAGCGTGCCTGACACAGAGGCCCAGAAAGCTGACGCAGGGCTTCCTAGGGCTAACGCAGGCCAAGAAAGGCTGAAATAGGCCCAACGTGAGACGGAGAGGGGCTGACGCTGTCCAAATTGGGCAGACACTGGGGTTGCAGAGCAATTTTGTGCAGAAGAGCTACTAGAAGGATTTTCCGGGGTTTCAGCCAGGAGATTTCTCTCAAATTGTGAGGTATAGCTACTAAGGAAATTCTTTGTTGGGTAGGACAGTTTCGACACCCAGATTGTACTCTGATATTGCTTAATAAAAAAACCCCTTAGATGGTTGCACTGGTTTTCCCGCATTGGGTTTTTCTAGGGACATTGGTCCAAAAATAATGGTGTCATGTGGTGTTTTTGTTCTTGTTTCTTTTAGTTTTTGATCTGTAATATGCTGAGCATGCACTGGTGTTTATTTTCAGTATTTACATTTTAAATAACTTGTTAAAGAAAAATAACAAGTAGGTAGGAATAAATCAGAAAAAGTGCATGAAGGGTTTCTAAGTAAGTAAACTTAGAAACTTCAACATGGTATCGGAGTGTGATTGCAGATCACAAGAGGACTAAAAGACATCAGTCGACCGGAGCAATAGTAGCAGAAAACAGTTGTCCCAAGATGACAGAAGTTGTTTATAGCAGCGCAAAAGCGAGGGAAGTGTGACACAGAGCCAGCTAGAGCCACACAAAAGAAGTCGGGAACGGCGCAGAGCCTCAGAGAGGCCAGCGTTGCTGACGCAAAGGGCCAGAGGGCTGACACACGACACCCTAGGGTTGACGCAGACCCATCTGGGGTGACACAGAGCCAGCATGAGGCAGAGAGGGGCTGACACAGTTCACAAAGAGGCAATTGCTGGGGTCTAGAAGGCTATAGGAATATTGCAGAGTGGAGCTGGTGAGGTACTATAGTCAGAAAAGTACTTGACAGAGCAGGGCCAGAGGAGTTGTTACCGAGGGTTTCTAGCCGAGGAACCTGAATCAACAGTGTAGTTGCACAAGACGATTAGAGTAGGGGGCATCTCGACAAGCAACAGAAGGATTTCCAGGAGGGAAATCAGGACTCAGAGGGAGTCCAAAAGAGAACTTCCAGATGGGAAGTAGAGACTCAGAGGAGTCGAACAAAGTACTTCTAGGAGGGAAGTAGATGAGCGTCATGGCACTACACGGGGTAAGAGACTAGGATAGACTGGACAGAGCATCGAACTTCGCAGTCTGGAAGGCCAGAATCTTATCAATGCTTGACAGGAATTGTGTCAAGAACTTCACCTTGAAGGTTATAGCTATCCCAGTCAACCCCAATGATAACGACAAGTACGAGGAGGCAATGGCGAGGGCCAAGTGCATCATCCTTGATGGGGTCAAGGACCATGTAGTTCCACACATTGCCGAGAAGGAAATGACATATGAGATGTGGGAGGCCCTCAAGAAATTGTACCAGCATACTTCTGTGCAGAGAATGCTACTTGAGAATCAGTTGAGGTTGTATCAGATGAAGAAGGGAGAACCGATTGACACCTTCCTCGGAGGACTAAATGAGATCTGAGATCAGTGGACTCCTATAGAGGCGACATCGGATCAGGAGTTGATGGTGAGGACAACCCTAAATGTTGTCTCAGAAGAATGGGAAGTATTTGTCCAGAGTATATTGGCAGAGGGACACTTCAACCTTGGGATGAGATGTGGGCAGCTCTTCGCCAAGAAGAGATCAGACGACAGTCAAAGATGGGTAGCAGCAACAAGGGGATCAAAGTCAAGTAGGAGGAGGAAGATGTGGCCCTAACATCTGAGGAAAAGTAGGAGAAGCGAAAGAAGAAAGATATCTCCAAGATCAAGTGCTTCCACTGTGGGGAGATGGGTCATTATGCGACCCAGTGTCCAAGGAAAAAGAGTAAGGGAGAGTCTTCCGAGACTAAGGCAGTGCCAGCACGAGCAAAGAAGAAAGTTTTGACAGACAATGATTGTGCCATGAGTGCACACACACCACTTGAGTAGAAGTGGGGAGACATCAAGCTGTAGTCAGATGGACTACAGGCGATGAGGGGTAGGATCCTTGAGGTACCCAGCCTCTT
>APFE030876911.1:129490-143907 GCA_000404065.3 Pinus taeda | reverse complement strand
CCCAGAGTATTCTTCTGTGTTTCATGTGTGATTGATTCTTCTTCTCTGTTATATGTGTTATGTTTGATCTTGCTCAAATCGATTAAGCTTCCGCAAGTTTGATTGTAGAAGTAGATTAAGTATTTTTCTTTAGCACATTGCATAATCAGATTAATCTACAGTGAGAATTTCTACAGTTGGGACATGTGGTTTGTAAACAAGGGCTGATGGTAGACCCCGCAAAAATTGCAATAATTCTGAATTTGGAAGCGCCGCACAGTGTGATATAGCGGCGCGCTACTTTGGGACACACTGGGTACTATAGACAGTTTATCAAGAGTTACACTCAAATCACTGCGCCGATGGAAAAACTACTGAGAAGGATGTCACGTTTTGTTAGGACGATGACTGTAAGAAAGCTTGGATATATTGAAGTAGAAGATGGTTACTGCACCAATTCTTGTCTTCCCGAACTAGAAGAAAGAATTTCATGTTCTTGTTGATGCGTCGTGTATAGCGTTGGGGGCCATACTTACACAAGAGGGCGGAGAAGGATTGGATCACCCTATCGCGTTCGCGAGTTGCAGATTATCTAAAGTGGAAAAGAACTACTCTGCCACTGAATGCGAGGGACTGGCTATGGTGTACGCGCTCCAGAAATATCGGCACCATTTTCTAGAGTGACACTTCAAGATGTACACAGATCATTCCACGCTAAAATACTTGTTCCAAGAATATGATTTCGAAGTTGTTGTGAAGCCTGAACGGTTGAACACGGGACCAGATCACTTGTCACACTTTGAGACAAGGGAGGAACCTACTAGTTTGGAGGAAGGACTTCCCGACACGCAGCTTTTTGTTGTGCGCGTAGCAGATGGACACTTTGACGATATAATCCACTTTCTAACCACTGGCACTGCGCCGGAAGGTTACTCTGTCCAGCAGAAAAAGGAGCTAGTGGTGTGCGTGGCAGACTTTTCTGTCATCGCAGGGCATTTGTATAAGATGGGGAATGATGAGCTACTGCGAAGGTATGTGTCAGAGTTTGAACGAAGCAGTATCCTCGCGGACGATCATGGGGGCCCGGCAGGAGGTCATTATGCAGGAAGAGCAACTGCGCAGAAGATTCTCCGCATAGGGTTGTGGTGGCCGACCCTTCATCAAGATTCAAAACCACATTGCAAGGCATGTGATGTATGTCAAAGAATGGGCAAGCCATCGCGAAGGAACAAGATGCCTTTGAATCCGCAAATGACATTGCAGCCCTTTGAAAAGTGGGCGATCGACTTTCTAGGACCCATCAAACCGCAACGAAAGACAGGCGCGAGATATATTATTACTACGACTGAATACTTAACGCATTGGGCAGAAGCGCAGCCAGTAAAAGATTACACAGTTGCGACGACCGTGAAGTTTTTGTTTGAGCACGTACTGACACGATTCGGTTGTCCAAAGATCTTCATGAGTAATCGCGGTACACATTTCTTGAATGAGACGATCAGTGCGCTGACAGAAGAGTTTCAGGTATATCATTAGAAAAGCACGCCATATCACCCACAGGATAACGGGACCGTAGAGGCATTTAACAAAGTATTGGAGACCGCGCTACCAAAAGTATGCAATGCACAGCGGAGCAATTGGGACGTGCGCGTCCCCGCAGTACTATGGGCTTACAGGACAACATGCAAGAAACTCACGGGACAAATGCCCTTCAGGCTGGTCTATGGAGTGGAAGTCGTAATGCCGATGGAATATATCGTGCCTAATCTGCGCATAGCGGCGCTCACGGACATGACAGACCGCGGAGCCCTGGAGGAGAGGCTCACGCAGTTGGAAGAACTTGAAGAAGAACGGTTTTTGGCAAGATTTCATTATCAGGTACAAAAGCAGCGCGAAAAGGCATGGCATGATCGACATATTAAGTTGCTCATGTTTAAGGTGAATGATTTGGTGTTGTTATACGACAGCAAGTTCGATAAATTCCCGGGGAAACTCCAAATGCATTGGACGAGACCATATGTTATTAAGGAAGTCACAAAGGGTGGCGCGGTGTAGCTGGTGAAACTAAATGGCGAACTCTTCCCCAGAAAAGTAAACGATAGTCGGTTGAAGCCTTACACAGGTGGCCCCGCCATCTGACTAGCCGAAGGAGATACAGTAGGCAATCGCTCAGTGCGCTACCGACCTTGTAGAGGTCCGAACAGAGTTGGGAGGTCTCCATATGAAGATCTTTGCACCGACAGAATGACTCGAGGACGAGTCATGATGTTTGTGTTGGGGGCCTATTGGGCACGAGATCCCCCAAGGCAAGTTTTGGGGCTTAGAGCCCAAGTTTTGACTAAATCTAATGTAAAAACTTTGTGATGTGTGGGCGTGGACCATGAAGATTGTAAAAGAGTCAGAGGGTTGTCCGCCCACATTTTTGTAATGTAATGTCGGCTTGGGAGATCTACCCATGGTCTGCGGACCATGGGATTGTATAAATAGAGTGAGGCTCTAAGTTGTAAAAGGAGAAGAATAAATGAAATAGATGAATGACAATGAATTGAATTTGATCAAAGTATAGGGTGAGTTGTTGGGTCGTAGAGTAAGAAAAGGCTTTGCAGCTGAATGCGCAGAGGCCTAGTAGTCCGCAGCTGAGTGTGCGGACCCCTGCAGCTGAGTGCGCAGGGCAGGTTGAGTCTATAACCGATTGAGCAATAATAAAGAGAAGTTTTGCATTATTTCTATGTATTGTTTCTTGTTTTATGCTTTAAAGTATATTGGGCATGAATTGTAAAGTTATTGTTTATTTGTTGCGCGAACTTATATGAATATGTTGAATAAGTGAATATAAGATAAAGTATCTGTTTACGCAAAGATAACTAATTAGTATAAGAAGATAAGTAAGATCCGCATTGTAATTTGGGGAAATAGCACAAATCGTTGCTCTAGCAGCGCAAAAGTTCCACAACCCCTGGTTAGGGCTGCGCGAAGACGAATACAATAGGGCGCAAAGGCCTCGCCGGTCAAGAAAGTGCATGGAGTAACCTACACGAAGGTTTTCGCAGTTGGACTAAATCGACCCCTCAGACATCTCAAGGGTGCGGAAACTGAGTTCCAGCATCCCCCCATTTTGCTTCGGCTGAGACCTCAGTCTGCACTCCGCAGGCTATTGCCGAAAGGGCTAGTAGTACAGGGGTTTGTTTGGCTAAACAACTCTGAACCTGGGTCAGGCCCCATCAAGCCAACAAACACCTTGAAAGGTTATAAATACAAGTGCCCTCTAACTCATTTAGACACAACCATGAGACTCTCTTCTATCTTGTTTTTGGCTAGCACAGGTCTGAGGCTCATCCGTGAAGGATCAGGGTCGCCCTGAGGTGAAATTGCAGGGTACGAAACTCGCATTTCAGATCTAGGGTTTGGGGCCACAGTCGCAGACACAACATAGAAGAATCCCAATTATAGTCGCTCTCTCAGAGGCTATGCGACTAGGAGATAGGGTTTCCACAGTCTAGATATGACCCTAGGCGCTCGCATATCTCCTCTTCTGTGCGACCAGGAATTAAAAGATGAAATGTCAGCCTTTCGAAGATTTCTCTCAGTGACTGCAGAGTTCAGCAGATTGACTACAAATAGTGACAGTTCATTACAATCTTCGGGATCAAAGTTTTGAGTATATACATTGTTGGGTTCATTTCAAGGAGGGTGTAGTCGTTTTGCTAGTTAGTTGCATAAATGAAGATATGGATCATTGTACTCTCTTCTGCTAAATCATTTGAAGAGAATCTACTAAAAAGAAGAATTTGAAAGGGTTTTCACCATAGTGGGTTTTGCCCTAGTCTCTGACCAATCCTGGTACCTCTACGTGTGAATGCTTTTCTTCTATTGTTCCTTTATGTTCCGCTGCATTGATGATGATGATATTGTTCTTTCTATATAGTTGTATATGTTGTTGAATAATGATGTAAATCTAAATAATGTTATGATGTTATGGGGTGAATGTAATGTGTTTATGAAGAAATGCAATTATCAAAGCAAAGAACAATATATCCCTAAGAAAAATTAACATGGTAACAACGTTGGGCTGAAGAAAAGTCATGGAGATCACCCCCAAGGAGACACCTTTGATAGAAGCAAGAGAAGATGGAGGAGACCTAAAAGAATTCTAGGGTTTGAAAACAACCTTAGGCGATTTGTGTATTAGGGTTTGAATGGATATCATGAGAAGAGGGTTTGAGAGAAACCCTAGTTTATAGAAAAAAATTGAGATATGAAATCTAGATTATAGAAACCCTAGCATTGCCAAAATAAAGATGACCAAGCACTTGCGAAAGATTTGATGAAGCCCTAGATGGGATAGTCTCTAGTAGGCCTGGTTGTTGACAAAGTTGATTGAAGGAAAAATTGTTATATGGACAATGGATAGTGATGGCTCTTGAAGGTTGGTTCAAGAGGGAGAGGATTACCTCTCATTGAAGGTAAGTATTTCTTGACTTATGATGCTTTCTTATGTCTTTACTTTTGTATAGATTTGATTATTGTTTTGATCAGTACTTATGCTTCCTCCATGTATATTTGAGTATTTGGATGTTTCTAACCTCCTTGATGAGATGTAATAAGAGGATCCTTCTTGAGGATCATTTGAGATGCAGGAAAGAAAAGATAGAGCTAGAAAAGGTAAAGAGGCACCTGATGAAAAGATGAATAAGTGCTACAAGTTGGCTATGTCAAATGAAAAGGTGCACAGGCATTTGAATACTACAAGGTATGCATGGTATATTGTTTCAATATTATGTTTCAGCTGTAATGGCAAGGTAAGCCCTAAGGTATGATAAGAATGTCTCCTTCTCAAATGGTTCATGCATGCATATGAAAGCGATTTGGATTCATGGTTCTTATGCTGAAATGGTGCATTTGGTATTGAACAAGTATCTTACTTCTTGAACATGGTGAACTTCTTGATTCTATGAGGCTACTTAATGTTGATCATTAATATAGTGGTATACTTGATGTTTGGCTAACATCTATCATTTTAGATATCTTGATCCCATAAAGAAGGTTAGCACCTTGACTCTTGTAGATGGTAACTTGACACTACTTGTTTGTGAAAAGCATGGCAGCCACGATGATAGAAGTCTAACAATGAGAATGATATTGGGGATCTTTTGTTGGTCAATGTTATGTTTTGATGTGCTTAGTGATTATGGCACATGGTAAAATTGAATGCCCTAACTTGATGGATTGAGTTACGTAACAAAGAAGTAATGTTGCGATCATGATTCTTGAAGTATGCTCCTATTAGCTATTTAACTCTAACCCTTGATGAAAGATTGATGTCATGATGTCATGGTGAAGTAGTTGATGCTAACATATATGACCATGATGAATATGTGGATATGGTCTGACTTTATGATCTAACAGATCTGCTAGCATTATAGACAAGTTCGTGGCATGAATGAAGATGACTGAAGTGGATTCCCATTCAAAGGGAGAACCTCTCCATAAGATCCCTTCTCCTATTGTTATTTGCATTATATACTTTTTATTGTTGAAATATGATTTATGGGCATGAATAGACAAATATCTGATATTGTTAATCTATAACAAGTTATGACTGAGATGAGTGAGTTTTTTTTCTCACTCTAAGCTTTAGTCGCAAGGAAGAAAGCCTACAGGTGCGACTATAGCCTCCCAGCCGCATGGAAGTAAGCTCAAGGGTGCGACCGAGGCACTGAGATAGGTTTGAGCTAGGGTTTGGCAGTTGGGAAACCACAGACGCTCGCGTAACATATTGAAGGGTGCGACCAGGGTTGCAGGGGAGCACCCCCCCCCCCTCACGCCCCCGCTCCCAATTCGCGCTTCGAGCGGGAGTGACTCAGGAACTAGTCAGGAGCGCGCTCCCGGCAAAAAAAAACACTCCCTGATTTTTCGGGAGCGTTTAGTCTTTTTGCAAATTTTGTTTTGCAATAATATTCCAAATGCAATTTTTTTTCAAAGAAACAAATAAGGTTTGAGTGGGGCAGCCTACTGTTCATGCCTATGGCCCTAGTATTGATATGTGATTTAGAGTGATGTTAAATTCTTAAAGTAAAAGTGACATTCTCCTTAATCTTCACTTTCATCATTTACTTAAATTTTTAATATTACCATGAAATGACTCAGGATGTTTGAGAATGGTTCCGACCTCATTGGATTTCATATGGAAAAAGTAGAATTTTAGATTTCATTCAAAATCCGGTAGACTTATCAGTGTTTTTAGGATTTCAGGATTGGGGGGATTGCAATGTTTCCATTGGATTTTGTCATGTATTAAGGTATGGAACTCGTATTTAATCAAGAGCACCAATCCCTCTATGTACCTTGATGTTAATGACATTCGCTGTCGAACTCCTCTATCATGACCCTCCTAAAAATGTACGCATCACTCAAACAAAATCTTGACTTGACATGCTATGCTTTTTCTATCTTATGCTAATGCTTAGAGGGTGATATTAATGACAAAGATCTCTATACAGATCCAGAGGTAATGACAAAGATACCTCTGGATATTAATGCATAGAGGGTGATATTAATGACAACGATCCTGATTTTCCAACAACATTAAAAAATTACATTTCTCGTGGCGGCAATAGGCCCAAGCATTAGAAATAGATAATAGATTTACTTCTTTTCTAGTTTCTAGTAGTTTTTATGACTATTGAATCTTTTATATTATTATGATATTTTTTGTAAGCAATATATGACAATTTAAGTTTTAAGTTTGAAGTTGGCAATTATAAGTCATTAGTAATGAATTACGAATATGATGCTTTGTGAAAGTTGAAAGTTGTTTCATTTCATTTCATTTTATAACATTTCATTTCATGTTATAAATTATTTGGTGTAATGGTTACACTTAGCTTACAAGTACAACCTTGGTGATCAATGATGATAAATGTTATATATTGAATTTTGAAAGCTTGAAACTTTAAGATTGATGAATCATGACTCAATATGTTGTAGGTTACTATGTTACTAACTTGTGGACGTGGTTGATGAAGATTATAACTTCCAGATGATTGTTGTTATATGGTTCAATCTATGATTTTTATGTTTTTATATCTAATTAATCATTCTACATGATTTTGTTGACATATATGCATCAAAATATAAAAAAATATATATATATATATATATAAGCTCCCCAAATCGGGTGCTTCTAAAAATGTTGCTCCAGCTCCCGCTCCCGCTCCCAAGTCACCTTGGGTGCGACTGTATTCTTCCAACGACACAAAGGAAGGTCCTTGGGTGCGACTATTCCTGCAAGACACAAAATAAAGTTTCTGAATGAAATCAGGGATTCACCTAAGGATGTCAATCCTATAGATGGGGTGCAAACAACAAATATATCTGTGAGAAGGAAAGTTTGAATGTTTACTATAATATGAATATATATTTTGAACTTGTGTTTGCAGGTGACCAGGACATGCATATAGATATGTCATTATGCTTGAAGTTTGTGCTACAAGAGTCTGACTATATTTGGATGATTGATATAGATGAGCAATGTTTGAATTTTTTGACATGATGTTTCATAATGATTTAGAACTTTGAATTGATGTTGCGATATGTCTTGGACTATAGATCTCACTATGATAGAAAAATTGAGATTTGACCTAATGACTAATGGTTTGACTTGACGACTGATGATTTACGTCGATAACAATGCTATATGGGCATAGTGACCTTCAGTGGCTAATATTGGTGTTTGATAATGGTTTTGTATTGGACTCATTGTTCTTAGCAAAATGGTTGAAGTATTGACATATGTGATTCAGTATGAAGTAACCTCACGATAAATGGATGGAACCTGCATGACTTATCTTTGGTGTATGCATTTGCATCTAGTGACAGAAATGATTTAAATTATGATCATAAGGATGACTTGATGAAGTTTGGTTTGATATTTCGTGTGACAACTTGTTCACATGATAATAGATGAACTCATGACTTGATGAGAGCTCTACCTGTCACCTGGTCTAAAGAATCCATTACTGCGATATTGTGATGATTTTGATATTGGTTCTGATCTGGCATCTAAACTTTTATGAGCTGACTTAGCTAATTTGATTGTACAGTATTGTGAGTCTGAGCATATTGTTTTGGAAAAGTATTATGTTTGCAAAGATCACTATATGAAGCAAGCTCCTCGATATTGATATGTCCACATTGACAGTTATCTGGTGAAGTCAGGATGATGTGTTGATCCAAACCTCTACTTCAGAAGTGTTCCAAGGTATGACTTTGATTTTCATTTGGGTTTTATATACTGACGATCTACGATTGACAGGTAATGAGCCTCTGATGATCTAAGTAAGAGGGAGATAGTTTCAGAAGCTCGAAATGACGAATCATGGCATGATGAATCGATTTCTGAAGTTGGAAAAAGAGAATCTATATTGCGAAGCTATTAAAGAAGTATTCGAAAAAGGAAATGCAAATCCTTGGACACTCCGATTGAATTTGAAGATGTTGGGAAGAAATATTGTTGAACTCATCTTGGCAACCAACAATTGATTCAAGCATTGATGTTCCGTTTTAAACACTCGTCCGTGTATATATATATATATATATAGAACCTGAATGAGTTCATGATTGAGCCGCTTCACTCACATAGAGTTTCCACTTAGCATCCTTCGATATATTTCAATAGGATAATCAATTTTTTGTCTGAGGCATTCCTCCGGTGATATGTGACTACTTGGATGTTGATGATGAATAGGATTGTTATTGATGAGATGAGCACATTAGGATGTTGCCTTAGTATGAGATCTTCCATGATATCTTGGATCAAAGGTCCGTAGCACGATCGAAGTTGAGTACGATGTTGCTTGCATGGCTAGTTGTGAGGCAGGATGAAGAAGCTCCTTAGAGAGTCATCTCAGCAAGATCTAGATATGACATAGATACATTATGATGACAAAGAGAGGGAACCGATTCGCAAAGAATCCTGCATATAGCTGGGACTAAGATACCTTCATATGTTGAGATAGTGCTGCTATACGAGACAAGCTCAAGCTTGTGGTTGGCACCTCCTTGAGAGGGAGGATGACTATGTTATCCTTTTGTGATATATATATATATATATATATATATATATATATATATATTTTGTTCTAATATGATATTTGATTTGATGACCTACATGAACAAGAGTTTTCTGCTATTGCTATATGATGATCAAGCTAATCCAGATATAAGTATGATGAGTGCAGTGTTGATCAAGGACATTGAGCCAGCTCTTCCTCCCCCTATTTGAGCTCCAAGGGTGTGGAATTGAGATAGAGGGCTCCTAGGATTGGGGGAACTCTAGACAATAGGGTATCACCCCTATATGTTACCCATAGGGTTGGAGATGCTGCTCCTCTATCTTCGTAGGGTCGAAGATGTTGCTCCCCTATCTGGTCTATGCAGAGTATACCTCCATTGGCATCGTACCTGTTGACCCTCCCACCTACACCTACCTACAAGTAAGTGAGAAAAGCTTTCAACCCCACAAGGTGTGGTTGGTGGCAGGGAACTCAGAGAAAGGGTTGTCACACTAACTCGACTCTCTCCGTTTGAGCTATCTCCTAGGTTAGCTAAGGGGGATGGTTCCTAATGAAAAGTTAAGTTAAAAGATGTGGGTTTCTAGGAGAGCGTTATAGTGAAAATGGATTACTTTTAAGGATTTATGAGCAAATATGAAGTGAGCAACTTGAAATAACAATGCCAATCATTAATATGATTAAAAACCATAAAACAAGTGCCTTACAAGGAATTTGCTCAACAATTTTACAGAGATATTTGCTCAAAGTAAAATGCAATGCTCTCAAAAGAGAAAACAAAGTCACCCTTAAATGTAAATAAAATTGTTAGCACAAGATATGTAAGATACAAAATGCTTTTGAGATAATCAACTTTATAAATCAAAACATGTGAAGCATATCTTGCCCTAAGATGTCTACTTCAACCAACTTATGTTGGAGGTAAAATTTTAATGAGGCTTCGGGCCTTCCTACACTAAAATGCCTAGATGAAACGCAAATTGTGTTAATTCCCCAAATTAAAATAATGATACATGCAAATGCTTCAAAGAGATTGATTTGCAATGCTTGAAAATGAAATAGTGTTCAACATACGCTGCAATTATAATTTCAATTGGAGAAATAAAATTAGCTTACAAGTGTTGCATGTGTTTCAGCAATGAATTAAAATGATACAAGTAATTTGCTTGAAAGTAAAATTTGTTTCAAATAGACAATGACAATAAATTGCTCCAATATTCAAGATAACAATGTAGCATACAATTGAAGCACGTATTCAAGTGCTCATGAAACAATTTACCAAGGTAAATGGAAACGAATCAAAGTTTGTTAAGAATATAAAATACTTGCATGTAAATGATGAATTGCCTAAAGTAAAGTGTAAGCTTGTAGCTCCAAGCAACAATGAGAAAGAAAATGCAAAGCTCAAATGAAATTGTAACAAACTTTAACTTAATGAAATGTGATAGTGAGGTTGTGTTAATTCCCAATTAAAGCATGCATGTAAATGAATGAAGTATGAAAACTTAACCCATGCAAATGTCAATCCACCTAAGAGAAGCCTCCCTCTAAATGGGGAGATAGGATAACATGGGAGAAATCTCAGGCTCCCACAAAAAAGTTAGATCTTTTATTAATATTACAATGAGAAGAGGGCCCTTCAAAGTTCTCAACTATATTTCAAGGAGAGTCCTCACAATAATTGCTTGAAACTTGGACACTAGACCTCTTTTCTTGAGAAAGTAGTAACAAGATCTTACAAAACTTATGCAAGGGAAACAAGGTGTGAGTTTCCTCCAAATGCCCACGGCTTAGAGAGGAAAATGGGCAGCCCTCTAGTGAACTCGACTTGGCCAAAATAAGCCTCAAAAGGGCTCACGACATCCTTGGAAATCGAACCCCCAACACTTGCCAAAGGTCTTGCAAACACTTGTTAGATGTTGCGGGAAGTTGCTCTTCAAAATCTGCCAAAGACTTCCCCTCACGCTTGATTCTGTAATCCCAGCAAGATGTTCCCTCTACAAAACTTCAATCAAGGATTAGTTCCATATAGATTTAGCAATAAGCAATGATAAGAAACTTTAGAGATTTATTTAAAACCAACTAGAACATTCTATACCTAGAGCATACTTGTAAAATCAAATGTCAATGCAAGATAGCTCTACATTAACAAATCTACAAGAGCATATGGAAGCAAATTAGATCAAAGAATGAGTAAAAGGAATTATACCAATGCTCAACAATTCGTCACACTCGAAAAGGAGGAACACATCATGAATGAAACCCCAAAGACTTTATTGATATTTTTGAAAGTGTACAAGGCAATAGCGCTTTGGCAAACACAATAGCTAGTAACAATATTATACAATGTGAGAGCCCATGGCTCTATTATATAGAGAGTTGGGAGCAAATCCCAATGAAGAATGACAATGACAAATGGTATTGGAGTCAATTCCAATGTCGAAGTGATTAAACAAGTGGCATGAGGTGACAATCCCAAAGAGAAATTCGAATTTGTTGAATGGAGCTCCAATGCCAAGTGTAAAAATCGAATTCTGGCGAGTGGACATCATTTTCTTCTTCCCTTATGTGCCAAATTCGAATTTTATGGTGGAATGACAAGTGTATATATTAGGTCCATATAATACTAGTGATGCCCCCATTACTATTGTAGTTGTATCCCTTATTAATATTGTTGTGCCCCTATTGTCACCATATTGTTATTACTGTGCCCCATAGAATCCCTCTATTGTTATTTTTGTGCCTTTATATTATTATTGTTAGGTCGGCTTGGTTATATTGTGACCCCTTAGACTCCTATATATAGAAAAGAGGTTTTGTCATTTGAATCATCCAAAAATTGTTCATTTGTGTAATGTAAAGGAGGTTTCCCCCTCGAAGAGGCTGAATTCTAAGGTGTTCAATTATCTTTTCTATCTTTTTGTGAGCTGGTTTCATAACATTTGGTATCAGAGCTTTGAATTATAGGGTTTCGCTGCTCCAAACAGGTCATCGTGGCATTTGCTCTATAACCTTTTTTTTTTTTTCTGCGATGTTTCAGACGCTAAAAAAAGAAAACCCATTTGGGTTGAAATCGTTATGAACCTTGGGTCCGAATTTCAAAACTTTTCGTGCTATATTTGCAGAGCTATGATCTGAGGAAGTTGGCCTTTTTGCAGATTCCTGAATTTCATTCCAAACAGGTGACCTCGGGGAAATTGTCATAACTTTTGTTTTGGGCATCAGATTGAAATTTCGTAAGAAGTAACAGAAAGAGGATGGATTGTAGTTTCCTGTGTATATTTTTCAGATACTAAGGTCAAAACAGTGACACGTGGCACTTCATACAAGTTCGCTCTTCTGGAAAGGTCTATAATCAGGTCATCTTGGGAAATTGTGCATAACTCTGCCTTGGAGAATCTAAATTCGATCAGACTGGTGGCATTGGAAAGAGGACACAGAGGGCTATTGCAGGTCGCAATTTCGGAACTGGATGATCTGAAATTACAGAGATACATCAAATTCAATATCAAGCTCCTACAAAGTGAAAAAAGGTGTGTAGTTTTTTTTAAATTTTTGCATAAGCTTAGTTTGAAAAATTACTTTGAAGGAATTCAAAGGGCATAGTAAAGCATTATTATCGGTAATAGATGCCCCGAAGAAAGAAAATGCAAACACCTAGTAAGCAACCTGAAAGCTCTAGAATGACTCATGAAGAAGAGGAAGAAATGCAACATGATATATCAAAATTACAAGACCAAGTGCAAAAAATGTCACTTGCACAAAAAGTTACTGAAGCTAAGATGGATGATTTAAAGAATGGCATGGAAGCTAAGATGGATGGCATGGATGATAAGATGGAAGAATTGAAGATAAATTTGAATAAGTTGCTACAAGAAATGGTCACTAATGGTGAAAGGGTAGTAAAGGAAACTCATGATGAGAACAAAAGAAATGTTAATCATGATTTCATAGACTCTAATGTTGGACTGAAGACCCACCATGTTCCAAAAATTGATATGAGGAAGTTTGATGGCAAGGATCCTGGAACATGGATATTATAGATGGAGCATTTTTTCGATCTCCATAATGTGCAAAACACATCGAAGGTATGTATTGCAACTTTATATTTGGAACCAAATCAGTTTGTATGGTATCAATGGCTTTGCTCTCGTAAACAAACTGTCACTTGGGCAATTTTTACTGAAGAAATGACAGCACATTATGAGGATACAAAAAGCAACACATTTTTTAGCCAATTGATAAGTGTCAAACAAAAGGGTTCAATGAGGGAGTACATTGGGGAGTTCCAAAAATTGAACATAAGGGTAAAAAATATTCCAGAGGAGCATAGGATTGATGTGTTCATAGGGACTTTAAAGGATAATATCCAACATGATGTTCGCCTTTGGGAACTTGATTCATTAGAGAAGGCATTTAGGTCAGCGAGAAAAATGGAAAGCAAAATTATGGTAACCAGGAAGCCTACTACTCACAACTATAAAGATGGAAGTGTTGTTGCCCCTAGCCTTCCACAACTTATAAGGTTGACACCACAACAATTGGAAAAAAAAAAGAGCAAAAGAGCTTTGTTACAGTTGTGATAGCAAATACACTAAAGGTCATAAGTGTGCTAAAAATAAATTATTCTACATAGATTGTCAAGAGGAAGAAGAAAAGGAATAAGAAAGGTCAAAAGAAGAGGATATACTCCAGGAACAAAGCCTAGATAAAGAAGAAATGAATCCGACCATATCTTGTAATGCATTGGCTGGAATTACCACTCCTCAAACCATCAAGATAGAGACAATATCAAGAAGAAGGTAATAGTGTTGATTGATTCAGGAAGTACCCACAATTTTATTCATTGTAAGATAGCAAAAGAATTGAATTGCTTCCTATATCCAGCACCAAAGTGTCAAGTGATGGTTGCAAGTGGAGGAATGATAAATTGCTCTGGAAAGTGCCATTATATCAAGCTATCCATGGGAGAATATGTATTGAATAGCTCAATGCTTTCCATTCCAATGGGAGGTGCTGATGTTGTACTAGGAGTCCAATGGCTACAATCCTTGGGCACAATAGCTTTTACCTTTAAAGAACTTTTCATGAAATTTTATGCGGAAGGAAAGGAAGTTGAATTAAGGGATATTGCGAGTAAACTGGGAAAGATAATCAGCTCTAATGGTATGACAAAGCTTCTTAAAAAGGAACAACGAGGTGTAATTGCACAATTATGTTCGCTGGATGTTTCCACATCGAAATCATCTATTTCTCCAGATCTCCAAAAAGTCTTGGACAATCATTCCAAGGTATTTGAGACTCCCAAAGGTCTCCCACCTATTCGTGATCATGATCATGGTATTCATCTGATTCTAGGAAGTGTTC
>APFE030876911.1:43139-127983 GCA_000404065.3 Pinus taeda | reverse complement strand
TTAAGACACCGGGTCTATTACAACCTTTATCCATTCCAAGCCAACGTTGGGAGGAGGTTTCAATGGATTTTATCAAAGTTTTACCCAAGTCTGAGGGAAAGAGTGTCATCATGGTGGTAGTTGACAGACTTACCAAGTATGCACACTTTTGTGCATTATCACATCCATTTAAAGCAGTACAGTTTCCACTGCATTTATGGAAACAAATTCAAAAGCTACATGGAAACCCAAAGATTATTGTAAGTAACAGAGATCCCATTTTTACTGGAAATTTTTGGACATAATTATTTTCTTGTCTTGTAACTCAGTGAGCTCATAGCTCATCTTATCATCCTCAATCTGATGGGCAAACTGAGATAGAAAACAAATGTTTGGAGGGATATCTTCGTTGCTTTGTATCTAATACACAGACACAATGGGTCAAATGGTTGCCTCTGGCTGAATGGTGGTATAACACTTCCTTCCATACTGCAACAAAAATGACCCCATTTATGGCACTTTATGGATATCAACCACCATCCATCACATCATATTTAAGAGAAAATTCTAAGGTTCAAGCATTGAAACATCACATCGAGCATCAACAACAAATTCTCCAACTCTTAAAGGATAACCTCGTGTTGGTGCAGAATAGAATGAAACAACAGGCAGATCAACATCACAGCGAAAGAAGTTTTGATATAGGTGACTGGGTATTCCTACGACTACAACCATATAAACAAATGTCCAAGCTAAGAATGATAATAAATTATCACCAAAGTATTATGGTCCATACAAGGTGTTGCAAAAGATTGGTACTATGGCATACAAATTGGAGCTTCCTGCAGCTTCTCGAGTGCACTAGTTTTCCATGTTTCATGTTTAAAGAAGGTTATAGGCGATAAGCTCCCAGTTCAAACAATATTACCAGAACTTGACGAGGAAGGAAAAATTATATTGGAATCGGAAGCAGTCATAGAAACAAGAACTTGACAACTACGAAATCGATCCATTTTGGATATCCCATCAAGTGGAAGAACTTATCCACTGAATATTTCACATGGGAGAATGAGAATTTTATACAGAAGCATCCAGAACTACTCAAGTGTTGAGGACAACAATTTTTTGAAGGAGAGGGGCATGTTAGGTCCCTATAATACTAGTGATGCCCCCATTACTATTGTAGTTGTATCACTTATTAATATTGTTGTGCCCCTATTGTCCCCATATTGTTATTACTGTGCCCTATAGAATCCCTCTATTCTTATTTTTCTACCTTTATATTATTATTGTTAGGTCGGCTTGGTTATATTGTGACCCCTTAGACTCCTATATATAGAAAGGAGGTTTTGTCATTTGAATTATCCAAGAATCGTTCATTTGTGTAATGTAAAGGAGGTTTCCCCCTCGAAGAGGCTGAATTCTAAGGCGTTCAACTATCTTTTCTATCTTTTTGTGAGCTGGTTTCATAACAGTATATGGGTGGTAACCCATCTGGGGACAATTTCCGACAAAAAACTCCACCAAATATTCTCCCAAATCCTCCCAAATGTGTATTAACTTCACAAATTCGAATTTCTAAGCAGCTTTTTCATTTAATGCCAGAAATTCGATTTTATTTGAGCACATGTTTTTTCCTTGATTTTAGGAGTCCATATCACCTTGGGACTTCACTTTAACTCCCCCATAATTGTCCACCTCATTTCCACAACATTTAGCATCTGTGGATATTTATTTTTCTCCATTTATTTAATTTCTGGCTTAATTAATCGCCAGATTTCCCACTAAACTTAGGAAAAGTGGGTTTTGAGGCTACAAAACACATTATTAACCCCTCAAAGTGTGTCATAGTAAAAAGTTGAGGTTGAGAGGTGTAATTTTGATTACTCATACCCCATATAACTTCTTTAGACTACACTTATTACAATTTAAATACAATTTTATTTGCAATTTTTGACCTGCAGGAAATCTAAAAAATTAAAAAATGACTACCTAAACCTAACCAAATTTCACGAAATTTTTTGTGTGATCTAGTATGGTAATATACATCGACTCTAGACACTAAAATGTGTCAGGGGCTCAACCTTCAAACCGTCACCCCGGCTTTGGGGTAAAACGTGAGTGAAAAACCCAGAAAATTATCCGCCTCTGAAAAAAAAGGATAATTAACCAGATTAAAAAATACTCCAAGGTGTACTCGTTTGTTGATCGAGTCCCAACATCCTAGGCCTGTTACAGGCTCAAAACTCATCGTTACTAGTATCACTTATTACAATTCCCCGTAGGGTGTGGAATCTGGGTACAAGAAAGATGATAAGAAGATAGAAATAGAGTTAAAAAACTATGTTGACTGACGATATCTGATGGTACAAGTGTTCTCTGGATCATCCTTGGGCATGGAATCTTCATGTACTCATCAAGTGCCACTCCAGTGGTCAACATTTGGCTCCATATGGGGATGCATGCTAAATACAAAGTGATAGTGTGCAAGAACCTGGAATCTCCATCAACCGACAAAAGACATATATCAGCAATATCCATTCAAAATATCATCAAATGAAATAAAGTACAAAAACAAAAAAATGGAAATTTATTCTAAGAGCATAAATGACAATTTATTCATGAAATAAAACTACTTAAACAAAAATGACACGAAATAAGGTTAGAAATGTCATACAAAAAGATGCCCCATGGCATCAGATATCTTCGGTGAAATCCATCTGAAGAACCTACCTACTCACAGGCAAGTCCATAGGTTCTTTCTTTGATGTGCCTTGCCCAATTCTGACTATCTTGGGACTATGACTTGCCACAATATTAACATGTTTGTGGCCATCAGATATACCAAACCTCTTCGTTTTCCTTTCCTAGCTATTGATGTGTTCAGGCTTGATCCTGCTCAAAACTAGTGGTTCATTTTTTATATCTTTTTCCTTTTCGCTTTTTCGCTTTTTTTGTTTCTTCTTGGTTAGTTGCGATGGTGATGATGATGCATTTATTGCCAATCCTACTACTTTGTCTTGAAAATGCTCTGATGGAAGATTTGAAGTACCCAAGCTTTTTGAGTTATGCCTAACCTCTTTGTTTCGAATATGTTCTACTAAGGGGGGAAGGAAATTTTTCAACACTCATCACTTTCTGTCTGGCATGATCTATAGATAATCTCATTGTTGGGTTTCCTTGGATCTTCAACATGATATCTTTTCTCTAACTCTCGATCAAGTCTGACAAAGGTATTATCAGGCATGGAGATGGTGGCATATGATAAGTCAATTTGAAGGCTACCACCTAGATCTAATGCCCATTTTCTTGATAGGAGCATTCCCCATGAATCTGGAACATCTATCACAACAATATCCATAGTCATTATTCTATCTGTGTATGTAGCTAGGAAAACCTGTAAATCTTTAATTATCCCACACACTTTAATTCTTTTAGAATCCAGTGAACATATGTTGTGATAGGGCCTAGAAACCCTTAAATTCAGTTGTTCCATGACTTTCTTGGTCATAACATTTGATGAAGCCCCTTAATCAAGCATGCAGTTGTGTAAAAGACGATCATTCACTATCAAAGAAACATAAAATGGTAGATGATCTTCATTCCCCACATAATAGTTCATACTTTTCAATACAATTTCCTCATCTTCTGGTTTGTCACTAGGCTTTTCTTCCCTTTGAGTAACTTCAATGGCACTTAGTAACTTGGCCCTTTGAGATGGTATCTTTAAAAGTTCTGTCACTGGAATAGAAACCTTTGCATTATTCAACCAATTGCCTAAGTCAAAATTCAATTCTAAAGTAGGAGGAGAAAAATTTATGTGATTATTCTGGTCTTGGATATCCCTTCTCTGATAAGTCATCCCTTCGTGTTTTGCCATAGCAAGAATCTATCCAAATGTAGGTTTTTCCCCAAAAATCTTAGTGACCTCGTCAAAATTTGCAATCCTATTGTAAACTCCAAGATTATTAGGCATATGGTCAATCTCTTGATTTCTTTCAATGGTGTATATCTAATCCTCCATGGAGAATATATTGATTTGACTAGTTGTCCCTACATCTTCATCTCCTAACATGCCACTTTCCATGATTCTCTTCACATATGGGCATGTGGCTTCTTCATGGAACTGATTACATAGCCTACAAAAAGGGGGAATCTGATCTACCATGTTGGTGGATTCCAATGGATTTGGAGGCCTATGCTCCTGTTGAGGGCCTTTATTCTTTTGCCATCTATCATTTCGCCTAGGTTGGAGTCTTTGCACTTGTGATCTCTCCATGGCCACCAACCTATTTTACATGGCTTGCATTTCTTTAATGTGATTTGCTTCCATGCCCTTGATGAGTTGAGTCAATTCTTTAATAGGATCATGTGTAGTCTCTTCCTTGGCCTTGCCTTTGGAATCATTTGATTTTGATGGCCCTTTATTGAAACCAGGAATTTCAGATTTTCCTGATTGCTTTCTAGCCCTTTCGATCTTCAAGGCTTCAGATTGAGCTACCCTTAGATTCGTAGGCTCCTTCCTCCTAAACTCATAGGCAGTGGCATCTAGATATGAGCATAAAAGAAATTCATCAGGAGGTTTAACAGTAGCAGACATGCTTTTTACTAATTCATTGAATCTCTTGTTAAACTCCTCCATGGTCTCATTCTCATTTTTCTTCAGGTTGCCAATGCCATTGATCAAATGCCTATTTTCCTTCTTCTCTCCAAACTTATCTAAAAATGCAGTCAGAATGGCTTGTAAAGAGTTATATGAGTTAGCAAGTTGCTCAATGAGCCAATCAAGAGCATCCTCTTCTAAAGATAAAACAAAAATCCTCATCTTCACATCTTGATAATTAGCAGTGTTACACCATTTAAAGATACAAACATTAAAGTTTTTCACATGTGATGTAGCACTAATGGCATTGTTACCTTGAAAGGAAGGCAACTTTTCAATACCCTTGTCAGGGATATTGTGAGGATAGCCATTTATGTTAGTGAAGTCACAAGGAGCAAAAAAGATCAATTCATGATGCTAGGCTCTACTTGTTCTTGAAAAAGCAAATGAATATCAGAAATAGCCTCTTGCCCAAGACTAGCAAAAGCTCTACTATGAGAAATTCTATTCAACCTCTCTCTAGAAACCCTTTCAGGATCAGAAGAGGGGCTAACTAGACCACTTGAATTTCTCCTAGTAGTTACTCTTGCAAAATTTGGATTGAGTGGAGTCCCCACTTGAGCAAGAATCTAAATCTAAAGTTCAAAAATGCTAAAACCAAAAGGTTAGTCGATTTTCCAGGTACAAGAAAGCTTGTCCCTGGCAGCGGTGCCAAGGATGTTGACCCTGCCGCCTACACCAACCTACAATTGGAGCAATTTATTGACATTGTCTATTTGAAACTGTTTTGATTTATAAAGTTGACTATCTCTAAAGTATTTTGTATCTTACATACCTTGTGCTAATAATTCTTATTTACATTTCAAGGTGATTTTGTTTTCTCTTTTGAGAGCATTGCATTTTACTTTGAGCAAATATATCTTTAAATTGTTGAGTAAATTCCTTATAAGGCACTAGTTTTATGGTTTTTAATCATCTTAATGATTGACATTGTTATTTCAAGTTGCTCACTTCATATTTGCTCATAAATCCTTAAAAGTAATCCATTTTCACTATAACACTCTCATAGAAACTCACATCTTTTAACTTAACTTTTCATTAGGGACCACCACCCTTAGCTAACCTAGGAGATAGCTCAAACGGAGAGAGTCAGGATTAGTGTGACAACCCCTTCTCTGAGTTCCCTGCCACCAACCACACCTTATGGGGTTGAAGGCTTTTCTCACTGACGTGTAGGTAGGTGTAGGCGACAGGGTCAACAATACCCACAAGCAGGGCTTGTCGGGAATATCACTCCCCGTTTGGCCAACAGGTTGAGAGTATACTTGGGGTGTACAACCCAAGTCAATTATGATGCAAGTGTTTTACCACGTGACTTATTAGGGTCATCAATGGGAAGATCAACAACAATAGGATTGGTTTGAGATTTTCTCCCCTATACGGATTTGGGTTGAGAATGAGCTCCCCGATGTGATTCCAAGGTTGAGATGTGCTCCCTTGGGTGTTTGGATATCCTATTGCTCAATATGGGGTCATAGTAGTAGCTCCCCCATGAGATTCTGGGTTGAGATATGCTCCCCGATGTGGTTCCAGGTTGAGACATGCTCCCTGATGGCATGCTCTCCGATGATGATACAATCGCAGATTTAGCTCCCCGTCGATATCCCTGGGTAGTAGCCCACCGGTAGAGATTCCAGCTAGTAGCCCGATGGACAAAGGGTGGTAGATTGAGCTCCCCTCCGATGTCAAAATTATTCTCCTTTTAGATTCGAGAATGTTCAACACATGAGCAAGAACAATCAAGAGATATACAGGAATAAGCAAGAGATGAATCAAGATTATCAATGATGATACGAGATGATGAGATACTTGAGTCTGGATAGAATATGATGCCAATATGACATGTTGATCGATGGTCAGATATTGGCAAGTGGAATTATTAAAATTGGCAACTAGAGACAAACTCCATGTGGGTCATCTTATTAATGGACGCTGATATTTTTCTTGGATCCCTCTCATCGAGAGGTATAGGATTGATCTAAATATCATCCGATTCCAATAAATATTCATGGAGATATGAATTTATTTGTGTTATGGGGCAATTCGTCAAGGTCGGCGGCTCGGCCAGCAACCAAATAAACCCCACCTGTGCTCAATGTTTTAGTATAAATAGAGGTGGCCTTCAAGTCATTTCAACACACTTGGGATGTCTTTCTCTCTACATGTCTTTGGATTTTAGTAGGAGGAGAGATCCTAAGGGATAACGCTACCCTAATCCAGAGGGCAGAAGCCAGAACTACCGGAACAACTAGGAACGTTGACGCAGAGGGCAAAAGCCGGAATAGCCGGAACTATCGGAACTGTCGGGAACTGTTAGGAACTGCCAGAACTGTCGGAACTGCCGGGAACAGCCGGAACTGCTGGGAACTACTGGGAACTGCCGGGAAAGCTAACACAGAGGGCAGAAGCCGGAACTGCTGGGAATAGCCGGAAATGTTGGAACTGCCGAGAACAGCCAGAACTGTCGAGAACAGCCGAAACTGCCAGAACTGTCGGGAACTGTCGAAATTGTCAGAACTGCTAGAACTGTCGGAACTATCGGGAACAGCCGAAACTGCTGGAACTGCCGGGAACTGTCAGAAATGTCGGGAACAGCCGAAACAGCCGAAATTGCAGGAACAACCGGAACATCTGTGTCGGAAGGAGAGCAACATGCAAGGGACAACTAACTAACATTGGGACAGTTGTATGGTACTTAGCAGCAAGTACACCAAGCATGAAATGTTACAATTAGCATGCAAAGGATAGCTAGCATGCAACAGCAAGCATGCTATGGACAACAAGCATGCTAGGGACAACAAGCAAGCAAGGGACAACAAGCAAGTAAGGTGCAGCCTACACATAGGTCATTATGGCAACATGGTGCAGCAATGGCACATAATGCAGTATAGTGATGGGTACAGTCATGATTAATGAAGCGTGATGAGATGCAACATAGTGATGATGGGTGCAGCATGGTGCAGTGCGGTGAGGTGCAGCATGATGACGAAATGCAGCACAATGATAGGTGGAGTCACCTTGGAGAATCAGTTGAAGCAACATGTCTTCAACTGATCTCATGTATCATCTTCTTAGAGATGATCTATGCTCTTATCTAGATAAGTCAAAGTGTTGACTTCTGTTGTAAATGTACTATCTCTCTCTTTGTTGAACTATTGAAGAACATATAAGAAGAATTGATTAAGGGTTTCCCCACATTGGCATTTGTCCCTAGCTAGTGCCGCATCTTGTGTCCTCTTGTCTTGGCTTGTCTTCTGCAATTTATGTTTATGTTCTATCTGCAATTTACTTTAATGCTGATGTGATTGCTAATCTGGAAAAGATATTGAACTTACTGTGAAAATTGAAATAAATTTCTCTAAGCATAGAACATACCTAAAATTAACATGGTATCGAAGCTGAGGTGAAGACATTGCCCATGCAATAGTGAAAGAGCAATCACCAAAGACAGTTGGGAAAGGACAAAAGGATCAATGGATTCCTAATCCCTCTTCAAATTCACCAAGGTTGAAGTCGAAGTAGAGAATATTATCAGAATGGCGCAGCAAAAGTTTCTGATGGCCTACCTAAAGATCACTTCAATGGGAAGCTCGGACCTAAGGGTGGAAGGAAAGGAAAATGCCTTCATTGTAATAAGTTTGGCCATTATGCGAAGAAGTGTCTGAGGTAGGGACACATCACTTGATGATGATAACAATCATTCCAGGGACATCTTCAATGATCAGAGGAATGATAGGTGATGCAGGTCATCAAGGAAACGACCGACTCTTCAGAGAAAGCAAGGAACCCCATGTATGAAGAATCAAATGTTGTTTCTGATAAGATAAAGAAGCATTATCTTGTATTGGCCCTCTCCTTTAGATTCTTTGGGAATTTGGCTTATTGATCATAGTGCTTCAAGGCACCTCATCGGATAGAAGGGTGCTCTCTCGAATTTGGTAGAGATGGAAACAACCGTGGGATTATACTTGGAGTCGATGCCACCTATCCCAGAAAGGGTGTAGGGAATATTACCCCTAAATTGAATGAGGATAATTCTATTCATTTACAAGAATCTCTTTTATGTACCTAATCGCAAGAAGAACCGGCTGAGGACCATCTTGGAGAAAAATTTCTCCTAGGGATATTACCCTCAAAATGGTAGGTAACATAACACCAAGCAGTTATAAAAAGAAAAATCATAAAAGGTAAAAGGCATATGAAGAAGGGTGGAAAAATCAAAACTGCGGTAACTCATGTACCACGAATGCTTCCTCATATACATTATATGCCCAAGTGTGGGCTTCCCTTTATTAGCTACCCTTGTACCCTGACATGTGGCCCAAGGTTGCCCCTTTCATTCCCTATCCCATTCATCTCTTTATCACACGCCACCACCAATTGATGGATGTACCTTGGACATACTGCCCCCCTTTAAAGGTAGAAACCACCTAATAGGGTACTTAGTTAACCCCCCTTGGAGGCTGGAGCTTGGAGACGTTAGCACATGCCAAATCCAGCTATGGAAGGGCATGTCATTATGAAGTGCCCACCTGTTGTCCATGTTTTGTAAGCTCCTTGTCTCAATTTCTTTAAATGACTTATTGTACTAGAAGGCAAGGGGACACATTGGATCTTATGCAGGATTATGGATGGTCTCCATTTTGGGTTTGGTCTCCCTATACGAGGTGCTAACCCTCCAGATGGATACATTGGCACATGTAGGGTGTGTGTAGAGAGCCATGGGCCTCCACAGCAGTAGACAACATTCCATGGATCCCCAGAGATATTCAGAGATAGCTTGAGTTTCATCTATTGGACGAGGAAGATGCACCTGGTTCACCATGCCCAGTCGGCCCCACAGTTGTATCATGCACTTGGCAGATGACGCAGCACATGTATGATGATGTGTCATCACTTATACCATCATCTGAGCCCTTGCAAATGGTCTACAGGCATCTTCAATCTATTTGGAAACCCATGACGACACTTGTGTGCCCCCACACCCATTGGGAGCACCACAAGTTTATTATTTGGAGAACAAGGGGCCAACCCCTTGTCCACTACTTTTGGGAGTCTTAATTCTCATTATGGCACCTATGGACTTCATCAGGCCTCTTTGATGACCGAACGACATGTACTATTGATCATTTGACCTCTTAAGGGGCTTATTCTTTTGTTTATGAGCTAGTTTGATGAGCTTGTCACCAAAACTTAGTTATTTTGGACATTATTTTATTCTAGGGGCTAATGTAAGCCTAATTAACTAAATCAAACTCATTAGAAGTGTATAAATACAAGTGATGTGGATTCATTTTAGCATCATCACTTGGATCGGACTTGTATCTCTCTTGAGAATTTCACTATCCTTCTTGGAGGACAAATTGTGGAGCATCGAATGAATTTTGATGTTTGGATTATTTTCTCTTGTCTTGGAGCTTCTTGATTCGCAAATTCTTGATGGTTGGATATACTCTTAATACATGTAAGTGCAATTTAATGCTATTTTCTTTTCTCTTTTTATCACATACATTGTTGCTGGGATTTCACTATACTAGGGGTAATTTACTACATCCATTTATGCAAAGTTGTGCAAATTCGGTTTCTAGATACTGATGCTTCATGTATGGGTCGTGTATTATGAATAAATGTTCCTAGAGATGCTTCTTCATTCAAATTCATCTTGATAAGCCATCAATTTCACAAAACGAAGTATAAAGTTCTTGATGATGGTTTTGTTGCTACCCTAATGCTATGTGAAGTTGTCTTCGACGCCTCCTTGACATAGAAAATTCAAAGTCCATAGTCATAATTACTCGACTCCAAATCTCCCCAAATGATTAGGCACTAGTCCACCATAAGGTGATCACCTTAAACCTTATTTCTTCTCCTCCCTTTTCATTTTTAGGCCTACCCCATTAGGTCACCTAGGGCATCACTTATCTCACAATCTTGCCATCCAAATACTTAAATTTTTGGTCCCCAATTGCACTGGAGTTTGCTCTAGAGGCCCTCCAAATTTAAAGCAAATCCGACAGTGGGATCTTAGGATATTGCAAGCCCTAGATCAGGGATCGTTCCTTGCCCTAGGTTTCCCTTGGATAGAAACCTCACTAGGATCATTGCATTACCTTTCATTGCAATTCCTTCCTTGTGTGAAAATTCGCAAACGCGAATCCTATTGCAACAACTGGAAATAGTTCTCCTAATTGTTAAATTAATGTTTAACAATTTATTTTTTTGTTTGCTACAGTAAATACTAAATCAATCACATTTCAACCTACACAAATAAAAATTGTGGAAGAAATAAACGCTGGAAGAAATAACTACCACACATAAAATAACACAATTATTTTTGGACCGATGTCCCCGGAAAAACCCAACTCAGGAAAGTCAGTCCAGCAGTTTAGGGTTTAATTATTATGCAACAACGAAATAATCTGAGTACAGTTGGACACTGAAACTGGAAATCCAACAGAGAAATACTGGAAAGAAAAATCTAGTGAGGTATTTCCTCACTCCACCGGCAAATTCGGGCTTTGACCTAAGCTCAAATTGAGCTATCCAAACTGGCTCTGCGCAGTCACTGCATCACCCTAGCGCAGTTCCTCCTGCACTCAACTCGGAACAACTTCTCCTCATGTCGTCTAATCAGCTCCTGTCTCGGAAAAAGTCTGTCCTAGCCTCTGGAACCTCTGCCTAGCTTCTAGCACTGAAACTCATCTTCTCCCTAGTAATTTCGAAATTGCATCTAGAGGCTATTGCGCTGCTCTGCGTCAGATTCATTGTGGCTCCTCTGCCTCTCTGCAAATGCACTCACCGAAACTAGAATCCTTCCTCTGACTTCACTGTCACTACCCCTCTCTCACTGCTTCAATTTCTCTGGCTCTCTCTTCGGCAACTGAACGTTGCTACTCAGGAAATCGATCTACTTATGAAATCAAACTGCTCAAAAGTGATTTCTCCAAGCCCCATTGACTTCTTATAATCCTCTATTGAGACTTCAACAACCAATATTAGATCTTAATTGATGGCTAGGATTAACTTGAAGTCCATCTGTGTGAGTTTCTAGAACATTCACACCATAACTTAATTAATTCTGATTAATTAGTCATATTCCCTAAGTTTAGACTTACGAAATATTTAAAAACTGACTAATAATCTAATTAATTCATTTCTAGGCGGAATTTCCAAAAATGATTTCTGGGTTTTGGAGATCTCATGCATTTGAGCCACTCCACAAAATTTTAAGGCTAGAACACATCTGATGCTACAAAAACTAGCACACACTCTTAGCAAGGAATGTGTTCTAAAGTTGTTGCCTCCTGTAGCAACACCTTGTCTCTGCATCATCTCCTGTCATGCTGCTGATGTCTGGCCATACTACCCACCAACTACTGCGTAACTCTAATATCAGTTGCATCTGTCCTACTGCTGACTCGGCTGAACTGTTGCCAACACTGCAACTCCCTCTCTATCTGTTGATGCTGGAACTGCAACATCTGCAACTGAAAAGCATCCTAAATATTGAATCAACTATGATCAATATGATGCATCTTTCACCAGAGTCTCTGACTGCTGCTAGTATTTGCATTGTCACTGAGGCATTTGCACTGCCACTGACTCTACACTGTGCCAACTGCACTACTGCCAATTCTACACTGCAATCCCCAGCATCTGACTGCAACTAGACTCTGCATCTGTCACTCTAGCATCTGATTGCATCTACTGCCATTGATCCATCTTGCTACTGAAACAATGTGGGCCCCCATAGCAAGGTATTGATTCAAGAGGTGGACCTCCTCTGTAATATTCCTAATTAGCCATGGCTAATTGGAATATTGGATTTTGTCCAATTTTTTCCTTCTATAGTTATTTGTAGATAAAAAAGTGAGGACGGGGGACATAACTCACTTTTAGAATAAAAAATCACTTCCTAGTAGCACAACGTTGTGACTTAAAGGGGAGCCACGGGGGCCAAAGGGGGACGCAGAAATGGGGCCCACGCAGACACATGGAGGGACTGCACAGGAGGGGAAGAAACACGTGGCAAGAGGGGAATCACGCAGGACGAGGTGAGCCTAGAGATTGTGAGAGGCAGAGGCTATAAAATAGAGAGGAGCCCCCTCATTTTGGATCATTCAATGATGTGCATTTTGAGCTAGTCATTTCGACTTCTGAGCACGCTGGCTGTTTAGCTGGTCTACAACACTGTTTAGTGCATTGAGTGTCTCCGTTCGGAGATCTCACCCTTAGCCCCAAGGGACTTTGAGTGCCTGCACGGGCAAGGTATTTCCATTGGCAATTCAGCAGTAGTTTTATCAGCATTTCAGCAGCAGTTTCATCAGCGTTTGGGAGGACTGCGCAGCACTGAGAGAGGGGCGCAGTTCTTTCTAGTAGTAGTGTTGGATTGGGGTTTTTGCAGGAGGATTTACGCTAGGTGATTGAGCAAGGGGCCAACCCTTGCATCTTGGAGGATTTTTGGCAAAGTTTCAGGCAGAGTTCTGGAGGGGTTTCTTCAGTGGCAGCGCAAAGCATTGAGGGACTGCGCAGATGCCCAAGAGGGTGATTTTAGGGGTTCGGCTATTCCAAGAAATCTTTCTGGCTTTTTCTGGGTTTCTGGAGTAGAGCCCGATTCTAGAGTTTCAGCATTTTCCAAAGAGGGGAGCAGCCCCAAATCATTATTTGTTTTCTAGCAGTAGCAGCGGCACAACAGTTCTCCAACAGCATCCACGTAGAGAGGCCATTCCTTGTTATTCTGAGAGTATTTCTTCACTTGCCTTGTGCAAGTCGAGGTGCCATTTGTCTGATCACTTCTTGTACTCATTTTATTGCTCAGTATAATAAAATGGCTTAGCATTTCTCGCTGCATTTCTTGAGTATCTGCTTATATTTCCTGTTTACATTATTATACGTTGTACCACTGTTATTTTGTCATTTCTGGGTTATTATATCATTTGCACGTATTTGGTTGGAGTTTTTGCTGGGGTTTGAGGAATATTCCAGGTTAGGGATATTACATCCTCGAGAATCCTGCCCATTGTGTAGCACTCTGAGGCTACAAAACCAAGTCACCCCATTTCACTCATGTGGGTATGTCAGCAAACATGGCGAAGTCTTCCTCCAGCTTGGAGGAAAGCCTATCGATCGCTACTGATGCTGCATGTTGGTGCTGCTTCTCCTCCTTGTCCTTCTTCCTAAAAGGACACTGGGTACTATAGTGACCAAGCTCACCACATCCAAAGCACTTGACCTTTGACAGGTCCTTCTTTCACCACTCCCCCTGTCCCTGACTGGGACCCTTTGATGCGAGCTAAGTCACCAGGTTCGTGTTCGAGTTCGAGTTCGGTGACCATGAAATTCGAATAAAGTTCGGCAACTAAAATTTTGTCAATAAAATTCGACATAAAGTTCGACATATAGAAATTCGAAAAAAAATGTATATATATATGTATAAATTTAAAGTCAAATTCAAATAAATTTTTGGCTTAGCAAGAGAACAGAGGCTAGAAAAGTTGAGCATTTTCAAAAGGATTGTTGGCAATGGGCATAACAGTTTAGAATTTTCATATGACAGTGATGTAGACTGTAGTATAATAGTTTTCTTCTTATGAAATCATAAAACAACTAAATTGAACATTAAGTCTATGACTGGAAGTTACATAATTCCAAGATGAATGAATGCATTAACATTTGACAACCAAAAAAGTTTCTAAAAAAACAGCAGCAGTTCAATGCTTAAATGTAATGATTCTCCATGTTCATCTGAAAATAACAGTGCCTCAGCCTTAAAGGAGATTGTGGCAGAAGTTACAAGCCATAACATACATGAGGCTATTGGCTATAGATTGACAAGCAATCACTAACATTTTGTGCTTCTCTTCAGCATTTTGGTGGCACATCTTCCACGTTAGTTTTAATCTTACTTCCATAAACATAGTAACAGGTTTCCAATTATACATTCCAAACCTCTTGATTGTGCTTTTTACATATGCCTGCTGATTGATATGAAATAATAAAACAAATGAGAGCTCATATTTCTTTCCATTCATCTGCCCAAGCAATAGTGAACTTCTCCAGTATTCATCATGTTGAAAGCAGAACTGGGCAGGGTGAAAAAGGCATTTTAGAAAGCTCAGACTTTTAGGAAAATCCAAACAAGATTTACACGTCTCCAGCTGGCAACAACATTGTGAAATTAAACAAACAATTCATGGTAAATTTGACAAAATGTAGTTCCACATAAAGATGCATTGAAAACGTCACACCAAAGTCTTGGCTAGCCAGCATAAACATCAAGCCTGGTAAAAACCAAAATTTGTTTCTTCAAGTTTCAACAAACTGGAAATTATTAACCAATGCCAATTGCCAAGAACCTTTATCATTTATAAATTATGACAGTGGTCAATTTTAATACCAAGAGCTTAAAACAATCCTAAAATCACCACTCCTTTTCAGGTTAGATTGAATCATTGAAGCAAGCAAACAGTGGAAATAAACTTAAGCCTCTGATATGTTTTCAGACCTCTTTTCATTTATGACAGTGAGTAGTAAACCATGAAGTGAGCCAATAATGAGAGCAATTCGTTCCTCAATATATCAAAATATAATTATATATAAACTCAAAAGTTTAAACTTTAAAGCAATGTTCCACCAAGGTTCCGGGACGAGGGGGCGAGGGAGCGAGGGGGCGCGGGAGTGGCCTATGCAAAAGCTCCCTACCATTTTTTAGGAAACATGGGGGAGCGTCAGGGTCTTAAAAATTTTATAAATATAAAATATAATTTATTAATTGAGTCCACTATGACAATTTGGTTTGAATTGAAAAGCTTGCAAAGCATGATCATTGATATGAATATCATTTGACATTATCCAAATTTATAATATCATATAAAATAATAAATTTAAAATTCTAATTCAGTTTGGTCAAATTCTAATTTAGATTTTGGTCAGACAGAGGGAGAGCTTCAGCTTGATAAGGTAGCCACTGAATTCTGTGAAAAGGTAAATGAACAGATCAGGAACACTGCATTGGCAGTAGAAGGGGCAACTACAATGGGTTGTCCAGCTATATTGGATCCAACAACTAGAAAGTTTGTTATATTATATATAATATAGACAGTAAACCATATGCTGAAAGAAGAGTTTTAGTTCCAGGAGAGATGAGAAGATCACATGAAAGAGTTTCTGACAGTTTACTATCAAATGACATTGACTGCAGGATGACCATCTGCGAACCAACTTGGGTGACCAACAATGGCATGGATAATTTGTCTACCTTATTAGAGCAATGCCATGCAGTTCAAACTTCAAACTAGCAGTGTATTTCAGGGGTGAAAATAATTTTCAGACCTGAGGATTCAAGCTGAGCAACTGTGCTTTGTGTAAATTTTGTAACTGTATAAATTCATATATAACGACAGTTCCTGAGATTTCTTGCTGCCCATAGTATTTTGTCATGCTTGCAGTAAACGCATGTTAGTCTATAGTCCACCCAATTATTTCCCACGACATAGGTGCTGCTTCCATAGTTTGTATGTCAAATGTCATGCAAATTAAAAACACAAACTGAATGTCTCATATTCTTTGTCTGTCACTCCAGTTATCTCCCCACTGTAATCCAGCCATCACTTGAAAAAAAAAGGAGAAGTTTTAAAAGGGAAAATTCATGTACGTGCTATATGGACCAGCAAATTTCCATGATACTGACCCTCTAAAAGAACGCTTGTTGAAACCAAAAGACAGCACAAGACGTTATCCCCATACAGAACATGAGTAGCTTTGTACCACTTTAGGTTTATTAAATCATATACTATAAGCAAGGCCATTTTTTTGGGAGCGTGGGGAAACGTCCCCTCAGGGAAGGGAAACGTTTCCCTGGCACGTCCCCCTGAGTTTCCTCCATTTGGGAGCATGGGGAAACGTCCCCTACTCGTCCCCAAGTCCCCGGAGCGCGGGGGAGCGAGGAAACTAGACCCCTAGGGGGGGGGGGGCGAGTCCTCGCGGAACACTGCTTTAAAGTAGCTTGGCAGTTTTAAAAAATTGTTCATGCAAAAAGTAAACTAGAAATCTAAAACAGGAACACAAGTTTTATTCTTGATGTTCCTGTTGCCCACTTTTTATATCAAAAAGTTCTATATCATCAAGAGCAGCATGAGTTGTGCATCCGCTAGATGCTTCAGCATCAGATTCATCAGTGAATTCCCTGTCAATGTTTATGTCACTATCAATGTAAAAATCAGCATCATCCATTGTTGCATTTGGAACAAGATCGATCCACAGAGTAGAAGAATTGGATGACTCTTTAGCCACATTCTTCAATGCCAATTGAAAGTTACTACGAACATAAACAAGATCTTCTAATATTCCAGATAACAATCTATTTCTTTTTTTGGAATGAATGTGGTCAAAGGAACTCCAATTCCTTTCACATGCTAATGCACTTGCTCCCTGGCTTAAGACATGAATCGCAAAATTTTGCAATTCTAGTGCCCCTTAACCATAAAATTCCCACCATCCAGCAGGATCACTTCTGCTCCTATCATACTTTGTTGATTGTGTTCCAAATAACCCTTCTTCTAACCTGTATGCCCTCAATTGACTTCTGATCAAACCTGCAATTTCTGGATCTGGATTTAGCTTCTCAATACACTGGATAAGTCCATTCATGATTTTTTCATCCCTATGTCTTGGTAACCCAAACAATCTAGGGTCCAAATAGCATGCTACTGCATGTAATGGACTATGCATCATCTTCCATCTATAATCAATTAAATCCCATATCTCCTTGTAATCAGCGTCCACATTATTAAAAGCAGTTGCAATGGTCTCTTTGCAACGATCAATGCTTTCATAAACAAAACCCATACAAGGTTTGTCACCATCAACCATGCGGAGAACATTAACAATTGGGCCACAAATTTTTAAAACATTGTTTGCATTTTCCCAAAAGTCATTATTGAGCATTATTTATTCAACATTTTTCCCCTTAGTTTCTTTTGAGAGGGTAGATCTCTCCCACTCAAAGTTGCAAAAAACAGCTCTTAGGCTCGCTTTTTCCTCAACAACTCTTTTCAGAGTAATATAAAAAGTGGCAAACCTTGTATCACAAGGCCTCAACAACTCTTTTGATGCATTCTTCCTGTATATGCTGAAAGTGAGACGATGTTTGAAATTGCTTTCGCTCTTCGAATTGTCTCATTGACCCAAAGAAATTTGGCTAAGTCATGCAACATCAAATCCAAGCAGTGAGCTGCACAAGGAGTCCAATAAATCTGATTATACTTTTCCATAATCAACTTCCCTACACCAACACAATTTGATGCATTATTTGTAACAACAAGGACAACATTTTCCACCCCAACCTCTTGAATCGCTTCATCCAAAATTCCAAAAATAAATTCTGATGTCTTCACTCGATCCATTGCACTTATTGCCTTCAAGAAAAGTACCCCTTGAGGACAATAAACAAGCACATTGATCAATAGGCAATGACACAAATCTGACCAACCATCACTCAAAATTGTGCATCCTGTTAGCTTCCGAGACTCTTTAATATCAGCCAACTTTCCTGTCACTTTGTCTTTTGCTCTCTTTAGCAAAGTTGTCCTTAAAGCTTCAGATCCGGGAGGAACATAGCCCTTTCCAAAATCAATGGCCTTTTTAATTACATTTTTAAAATATGGACTCCTCACCACATTAAAGGGAATTGCACATGCATAAAAATATTTTGCAACAGCATCATCAACTTCCAGTTTCTCAACAGGTTTCCTGAATTGATTTAATGTTTTGGTTCCACCTGTTTTTGCTTGAGTAGAACTTGATCCACCAATGTTTGAAACTGAATTAATGGTGTTGGAGGAAGACATGGCAATCTCCCTCTCAATTCGCTGCCTCTTATTTACCCCTTTCTCCTTTTGCATCTGTGAATTGGAATGGTCTTTCTGCACTGTGGCTTTTTTGTTCATCGGTGATCTTCGTGCAGGCTTCAACACCACCTCCACTTCCATTGCTAATACCGAGAAGGTGATCCACTGCTCTAGTTAAAGTGCCAGTGAAATTATGTCCACACAGCTGACATGAACGATTATAACAATCGTTTTGGATAAAATTCCAAGCTACAGCAGTGGATTTTGGGGATTCCATTGAAATTTGAAGGTTTTGAACCTCTGATTGTTGAAAACTAGTGAAGGCTTGAAGTCTGAAATGTCTGCAATTTTTTTTGAAATTACATTTTCATTAGTTAGAAAAAGAAAGAGTGATTCAAAAGTTCAAAACAGGCAGAAAAGAGCAGGCTGTACAGTGTACTGCTGTAGTTTTTTTTTTCTTACACAGGCTTCATTAACAACCAATCTGTGGACTCCCATTAGTAAAGATTGTTTCACTATTGAGAATGTTCTTTTCTATAGCAGCTGCCAGCAATTGATATTACAGCAAAATTTAGACTTCAACACTGTTTGGAAAAGATCTGTTGGGTGACTGGATCAGCTCTCTCGGATCAGTGACAAGTTACAAATTATATCATGGAGATGCTTGGTCCCCTTAGAAATTTTCTGACTTTCCGTTTGGTTACCTCTAAATGCTAAAAAAGGTCAATTGTTAATTTGTGTTAAGGGACAGATATGATTTTTTTTGGCCTTCACCAAGTAAATCTTCTTTCTATTGTTCAGTCTGGTCAACAAGAAATATAGGTTTGTAGGAATTCATTAAATCTGCTTTCAGCTAACAGGATTTTGAAGGGAACATCAATAAGTATTACTCCTCAAGTGTGGAGAACTTTGCTTCTATGCAAACTCTGGTTTCAGAATTCTCTGCTGATAAATTTTAAAAATAATTTCTTTGAAAAAAGTATTTTTGTCTCAACAAATGAATGGATATTTTGGTTTGGTATTGATGCATGTTTAGAATCCAGATGACTTGAACATATTGTTGGAATGGATTAGAACCAGGTGTAAGTTGTAAGTTTGTAACTGCCTTCTCAGAAACACTTTTCTTTTAGAATCTTAGAAGTATCTGAAATTCCTTTTTTAAATGAAATTCAACAGATTGTAAATGTCATAGAATTAAATGTTTTGTCACAAAGCTGCAAAAAGTGAAGAAAGCATTATAAGGTTAGAGTTATTTCATTTAGTGGTGATTCGGTGAACTTGGATGCTGAATTTACTGCTTTCATCCAGATTGTTGATGATGTTGAACTTGAAACCTGAAAGGGAGGTCATGGATATGTCTGAAGCTCCCACTAGAGACTCGTTAAGAATGGGAGAAGGCAGCTCATCAGGGCAATCTACCAACCAGGATAATCAGGCCAATAGAATCATTTCAGCTTCTACAAGACTACAACTTCATCGATAGTTTCACCCCCGTTGTCATTCTCTGTAAATATGGGCCACCTAAGTTACAATGAATTAACTTAAACTCAGCCATTTTGGAGTCCGACAGGGGGTGAAATAACACCTCATTCGGCCATTGCAAATTTGCAACCAATGTTGTAATAAGAAGCAATGTGAAAGACGAGGAACTATCTCCCCTGGTTGGACAAATATTGACAAAGCTCAATTCGAATTCACAATGAATGGACTAAAACTGGAGGATTAAAAGAAAGGCATTATCCATCCCTTTAAAATGGCACGCAGGTAGGCAGAATAAAATGGCTGGAAGGCAGAAGAGAAAACCATTACGGCAGGCAGGAGGAAGCTCTTCTATGTCTTACAAATTAAACATTATTTATTGTGCGTCTTAAGACAAGGCTTTATGAAATCAAAACCATCAATCTTGCTCTCATATGAAGCATATTTCATTGAAATGTAATTTCATGCATTGGTTTAAAAAAAATAAAAAATTGTAAGCTACAGGCTACAGGCTACATCATACATGATACATGATACATCCACCCGGGCCTGAGTTGAACAATGACAGCCTACAGCCGTGACAAAGAAATTAGGCTCGGATCACTTACTTGGAAGTTGGGATTCGGAACAAAACTCAGTCGAGAGTCGAGACGTGTCGCCGCCGACTGCTCGATGTAAATTGTAATGTATCAGACTATCAGTGAAGACTCCCGGCAGAAACTTTCAGTCTTTCCCAACTGGCAACAATGACTTGTACACTGGTGAGTCGTGACTGGACTGCAGACAATGAAACCCTCCGGCGAAGTTGCGATTAGCGAACAATGAAACCCGCGCAATGAACCCGGCAACACAATGAAACGCGCAGAACTGTTGATTGGTAAACGCGCGTAAAAACGAACTTCAACGAATTTTTTTCAACCCTAAACGATTTTTTTTGAACTGCAAACGAACTTCAACGATTTTATTTGCCAAAAAATTCGAATTCGGGATTAAGTTCGAGTTCGCCATAAAATTCGGCGAACTCGAACGGTTAAATTCATTTTCCTTTGAAATTCGGCGAATTCCGAACTTCAACGATTTTGTTCGCCGAATCTGGTGACTTAGGATGCGAGGGCCACATTCTCCTCCTCCTTCACCTGCTTCGATCCGCTACTGTTGCCTTTGATGGAGATCTTCACTAGGTCTCGTCTCAACTCCTCCTGCTGCAAATCGGGCCACATCCTATCCCACCTTGGCAAGCTTTCTTTGCCCCAAATTCTTTGGATGAATACCTGCCACTCCTTGAAGACACTGTTTAGTGCCAATCGCACTAGCTCTGTGGGTTGGGGCATTGCCCCAACAACTGACAACTGGTCCCATATCCCCTGAATCCCAGTGAGGAAGGGGTCTATGCGTTCCCCTTTCTGCATCCCGCTGCATCTCAGCTTCTCCTCCAAGTACATCTTTCGTTGCTCGGAAGTGCCTTGGTACAACGTGGAAAGTGTATCCCACATCTCTTTGGTCGTTCCCTTGGTCACTATGTGTGATACAACATGATCTCGGACACCATCTAGGATCAATCTCTTTGCCCACGCCATCTCCTTTCTATACTCCTTTAGCTGATCTGCATCTTGGGGTACTGCAACTGAATGCTACTACTTAGGAAATCGATATGCTCATGAAATCGAACTACTCAAAAGTGATTTCTCCAAGCCCCATCGACTTCTTCTTATAATCCTCTGTCGAGACTTCAACAACCAAGATTAGATTTTAATCGATGGTTAGGATTAACTTGAAATCGATCTGTGTGAGTTTCTAGAACATTCACACCATAACTTAATTAATTTTGATTAATTAATCATATTCCCTAAGTTTAGACTTAGGAAATATTTAAAAATTGACTAATAATCTAATTAAGTCGTTTCTAAGCAGAATTTCCATAAATGATTTATGGGTTTTGGAGATCTCATGCATTCTAGCGTCTCCACAAAATTTTAAGGCTAGAACACATCTGATGATACAAAAACTAACACCTTGATCCCCTTCTCCTCCTTGATTAGGTCAAGCACATCATTGGTTGCTCAATCCCATTCCCTTGAGGCAACCTCGGGTCTGCTTAGTCCCGTGTGGTCCCACAACTTATTGAAGCCAATTTCACAGGAACCACTTGGAAGCCAAGTTTCCACAAGGATCTTAGGGTCTAGGAATCTCCTTGATAAGTCATATACTCAAACCCTAGCCCTTGGGATTCTCCCAAGCCCTTCCTATAGAGCCTTTCTTCTTGCTTTCCAAGCAAGCTAGCCATATACTTGGGCCTCTCTTGTGAATAGCCTTCTAGGATCACCTTTCACCCTATCATTGATCCATTCATCTTCATGATCCTCATTATACCAGGTCTCCTCCCATCGGTGAAAGTCCGTAAAGAGCAAGGAGCGTCAGCTGAGGTGACAGTGGGTTATCACTCTACTGTTTCCCTTGACCTAGTAGTTGCCCTATAGGACCCCCTCCTAAGACCCCTGCTAGTTTGCACGGTAACAGGTTCTAAGAGCCCGGTTAAACAAATTACATTCTAGAGAGCAATTAAATTTTCTCGGATAGGAAGGCCTCCTTGATCTCCATTTGCTTTTCATTAATCCCATCAGTCAAGACATCATGTATGATTATTACAGGCCTTGCAACTTCACAAATGTCCAAGGTTATCCTCATTACCTTCCAGATGAATCTACCATGAGCAAGCTCTAGACCTTTCGGGGGGTACAATGCCATCAATGTTGAAGCTCACATAAGGAAGTTCAACACATTCGTACATAGATATGCTCATGCTACTGTTTACAATCATGAAGATGTCAAAATGAAGTTATTTGTTCTATCATTAGAAGATGGTGCTCTTGATTGTTTTCATGATAAAGAAGATAATGCCTTTGACTCTTTAAGATCCCTCACTGATGCAATCAAAGATAAATATGGGGATAAGAGGGAAGGAGAATACTTAGAGAATAGCTGAATACCATAAAGAAAAGAGAGAATGAAACAGTGGAAGAATTCAACCAGAGATTTAATGATCTTCTGAACGACATGACTCAAGACTATAGGCCTCTCGAAAAGACAGTGTTAGAAAAATATCTCGAGGCTTTTAATGGTGATACTCAATATGAGATTAGACATGCCAAGCCTGCTACTTCAGCCATTGTGCAAAGTACAGTTGAGGAGTTGGAAAAGGGTAGGAAAGCTTCAGGGAAATCAGAAATATCAGGTTTTGAAAGAAGTCCAATCAAATCTAACGTAAAATAAATTAAAGAAGAAGAGCCGGAATCAATCAGAGAATTGACCTGGGTGATCAGAGAAATGAAAATGGAACATGCCAGACAAATAAGTGATGCAAAATCAGTTAATACAGATGGAGAGAAGTCGAATGAAAAATATGCCACCTAGTAATAATAATAATAGCAGTGGTAACAACAATCCTTGGCCAAGAAGGAATCCCCCTAGTGATCAAAGGCCCCCTACACCACTTGAGTCCGCTAATGTTGTTGATGAGCCTATCCCTTTCTACAAACCTTATGAAAGTTTCCATGAAGAAAGTACATGTGCCTTTGCTAAAAGAACCTTATATGAAAGCAGGAATCAATAAAATAATAATGCAAGTCAAGTTGACTCTAAGGAAAGTCAATGTGATGACATGATCTCTTCATCCTTTGCCATCAATAACTACGGTGAAGAAAATTACCCCATCACTCAAGCATATGGTGAAAATCCATCTCAGGATAAAATTTTAGAAATTGCTAGAAGTAAAGGTTACACCTATCACAGGAAAGGTAAAGATCACAATCAGAATAAGCAAGTTGCTTTTGAAAGGTATAAATCTGGATTAAAGGTGGATTGGGCTGCATGGATTAGTAGCATCAAAATGTCAATTCCAGTCTTAGAACTTTTGAAGATCCCATCACAAAGAGCTTCATTCTTCAAATCTTTAGGCATTTCTCAACAAGAAAGATTTGATACTCGGCGTAAGGATGAAGAAATTAAGTTGAAATATTTAAACTGCTATATGACTAATGAGGACCATCACCCCTTCTTTTTGACATTGGATATTAATGACCGTCTACTTCACAATTGCATGCTTGATTCTGGTGCATCTACAAATGTTATCGCTAAGAAAGTTATGGAACAATTGAACTTAAGAATTTTTAGACCTTACCATAACATTTGCTCAATGGATTCTAGCAAAGTTGAAGTCCTTGGTGTGGTTAAAGATCTACAGGTCTCCTTGGCTGATTACCCATACAGGATCATGGCAATGGATATAGCATTGATTGGTGCACCATATGTATGGGGAATGCTTCTTTCCAGGAATTTTGTAGTTGATTTAGGCGGGTCTATTCAAATGGATCTATCTTACACCACTATTCCTGCAACGGCAGGTGGAATGGTCAGATTATACAAAGAAGTGGAAAGAAGATACCACATGGAAGTTCCAAAGAGATTGGAGAATGGTGAAAAAGTTGTGCCACAGGGTCATCCACCGCATTTTGAGTCAGAATTTATCCAGCTGATATATCAATTTTTCTCATCAAATCTTCCATCTTACTTTCAGAGCAAAATGAGAAAGAGAGTTTAGTATGATAGAGATATTCAACACAATAATCAAATTCTTCATCAATAAAGAGGGTAAAGTTTCGGTAAGGGACATCTGATAAGCAGCCTATGGACCCACCGGTCAACAGGAAGATGCCCGACATTCTGCCACATCGATGACATTTGATGCCATAGGGCATCATTTCTATAGTATCTCTAACCCTATTTCTTTTTACTTCATATCATTAGTTAGTTTTATTTCATGCATTTATGTTTTAATGTTCTCTTCCAGTTTGATTAGAGTAGAATTTTCCTACTCCAGCTGATTTATTATATATGCATGATGATTTCAATTTTGAATGGATATCTATTTGATGGACTTATGTTTTCATGGATACAGGGTTTTGGAGTTCTCATGTTACTTCATGAAAGCAATGTGTCCCCATATGGAGCCAGATGTTGCACTCATTTTTTTCAAAGTTCCAAGGAAGCAGGTGTATGAAATTTTTCAAACGATCGAGGTTGTCAACCATCAACATATTTTGTCATTGTAAACTCATTCTGCAAGTTTGTAATGTAAATGATGCTAGCACGATCGTTTAATTATGTAACAACCTAGGTAATGTTGAGAAATCCAAAGAGGTGGCAAGTTGATGATTTCTCTTATTATAACATTATCTTGTGATGCTTTATTATTATTATTCTTTCATTCAATTTTATCTTTGCATTATCATCAATACTAATGCCAATCAACAAATAGAAGAGGACACAATATGTAGTCATGCAGCCAGGGCAAAACCGCACTTTAGGGGAAAACCCGGTCAAGGATTCTTCCTTTAGTAGATCCAAAACAAGATGAGATAACTAAGACTCTTACAACCTAGACTAGAGACTCCTTCCATCAAATCATCCTTGTTTGATCTTCTTCAGTTTGTCATCCATGTCACTGTGTGAGCATCGAGTCCTTGTCACTGTGATGGTACTGAACTCTTGTCTATGTGGCAGCACTGAAACCTTATCACTGTAATAGCACCGAGACCTTGTTCCTGTGGTAGTGTTGAACCTATTTCACTGAGATAGCACCGAGATCTTTGTCACTGTACCAAGACCTTGTCACTGTGTCGAGACCCTGTCACTATGGTAGCACTAAAACCATTTCTTCACCTAAATGCTAATATTGTGCTTTCACTGAAATGCTAATACTGTGCCTTCACTTAAATGCTAATACTCTACCTCACAGAAATGCTAATGTTGTGCCTTCACCGAAATGCTCAAAGCCCATTCTCTGGAAAAGATCTGAACTGTCTCACTGTAATAGTACCGAAAATTTCTCTCTGAAATTATCCGATCTTGTTCACTATGATAAATGTGAAGTCCCAATGCTTGTATATATAGTGGTTTGTCCATCATAAATGAGCTGACATGAATTCATGAAGAGATGTGTCTCTGTTTTAGGCCGACATGATTTCATTTGATGATAATTCCTTTGAGGCTGACTCGAAGGAGACTTTGAGGAGGCTGACTTGATGATGATTTATTTGATAGCAATGAGACTTTGATGGAGGGGTCTTTGACCAAACAAACATTGACTTTTGACTCAAGTAAACAATCATAAAGCCTACAATGGAGGCTTGACATATGAAAATTGACCAAGCATGAAACCCATGCTTTAACAAGTCAATTCAACTTAATAATAAAATTCTTTTTACTTTCTTTTAACAAATATATTACATTTTGACTCAAGTACAATTTATGAAGTCCATACCTAGTTACATTATTCAACAGATAGGCATATTATTTTGGCAACGAATTTCATCCTAGGAGGTTTTTCGTCTCACTGGTTCATCTGTGTTTCTAAACACAGATGGTCGGCAAAGTTTTTCCCTCCAACCTTGCCTCAAAACTAAGGTGGAATTTGTCGTCAAAGTCTTAGGTCAGTCATAGTGTTTTAGTCAAGTCTTATGTAAAATTGATTTGGGAACAATTTAAGCTAATTGGCTAAATTATTGTATTACAAATCACTTGGTCTACTAGATCATGTTGTGTAACAGAATTGGGTGCATAATTTGAGTTTCTATACCAAATGGGTGTTCCCCCTTTGAGGTTTGAAAATGCAATTATCTTATGTAAAAAATATTTGAACGCATCGTCCCTCATACTTAGACACCATGGCTAAAATATTAGAGGGTGAAAAAATATTTAATCCCCTCAAGTGTCAATTAATTTATTTTTCTAGCAAAAATTAAATTAATCCTAAGATAGAAAATTAATTAACTAGAATCAAATTTAGAGTCTTAGAGAAATTAAATTCTCCAAGTGGAAAAAATTGTGGGTATCAAAGAAATTAATTTTTGGAGGTCCCACACTAAGAGAATATCTTTAAGAAAAATTGGACCTTTGGGCCTTTGTGGCTAAGTCAAAGTCAAATTTTTGAGGAAATTGGGTCAAAATAACTAAAATTTTGAACTAATAAAAAATAGGTTAAATAGGAAATTCGAAAACTCCTCAATTTATTTTCAACAGTGGAGATTAAAAGATGATCAAATATTTTTCGACAGCCGACATTATTTTGACATGGAACAAGCCAACTAACCGTTATTTTTCCAATTGAAGGATTTATCTATAAATTGAGTCATTTGTGTCTCAAGACATCTAGTTTTGGCTTACGTAACTCTAAAAAGCTTATGTAAACTATTGTCCCGTGGGAACGTTGGAATAATCATATTAACAACTTTGGGGTGCAGTTCATGGTGTCTCCTATTTGAATATTTGTGATACATGTAGGGTACGAGCATTCTTATATTGTGCTTTACGAATATTTTAATTGTTATTTCATTGTAGGTAATAGGAACATTCTATTGGTAAGTTGTGGGATTATCTTAGGTGATCCTATTCACTAGGTGTTCTAACAATTTGTTCTTTAGAAATATATAGTGTTTGTAGGTTCTCCAACCCTTGGACTCCAAGTTCACGAACTTTGGATAGAGACTGACTATGTTTGGACTCTAATTATTTTTAAGGTGTTCTAACTTCGCTAAGGCTGTGATTTATTATTTATGTTTCGAAATACACTTAGCCACTACTAAAGATTTATAAAATTCCAAAAAAAATAAAGCATTTTACATGTATATTTTGTAAATATAATTTGTATAATACACTTAATTATTTTATTTTTCTAACCATGGTTTTGCAACTGGGCTTTTTTGGGGTTTTGAAGTATTTTTTTTTGTATATATTAGGGTTTTGGGTATTTTATTTTCATGTGCAGGTGAGATCAAGTGAGAAGAGTTGGATTAGAGCTAGATCTATGCCCTTGAGGGTAATATCTAGCCTCTGAAATTTTTTGCAGGGCCAACATCAAGGAATTTTGCAGTGAAATTAAGAAATATTGAAAATCTGAAGCAAAATAATTTTTTCAAATCAAGGGTTTCAAGTTTAGGGCTCTCCGACCTGGATCTACCCTCTTCAAGCACAGTGTCAGACTCTCTTGGCCCTGCATCACCGTTTTCTCCCTCTGCGTCAGGGTTGTAGGCCTCTCATAGGCTGGTTGTAGCCTCTAGGCCTCTCGGCCTCCTTCCTTTGGCCCTGCATCAAGCCCTAGAGGTCTTTTCAGGCCTAGTTGTGGCCTCTAGGCCACTCGACCTTCCCTCCTCGACCCTCCTACACAACCTCTCCTCCTCCCTCTACTCTCCCTACTCCCCCTCGGTTGAACCTCCGACTTCCCTTTTTGGCCATTCCTCCTCTCCTTTCCCCTCTGTCCTCCAAGCCGCAGCCCCTAACGGCTTGCGGCAGGCTTTTTAAGGCCCTCATCCCCTCAACTGTAGGCCTCTAGGGCTTCCTCCCCTTAACGCAGGCCTATCTAGGCTTTTTTCCCTTCAACACTAGCCCTCTAGGGCTTAGCGTTGCCCTCTCTTGGCCCTAGTTTGCCCTCTCTTCCATCTCTATGGGTAGATTTGATTTTAAGACTAAATACTTGGTGTGTTTTGCAGAGAAATTGGCTCTAAGTTGGTGTTTTCAAGTGCCAAGTACCTTGGCTAATTCTTTGACAATTTGGGCAAGTGATCTACAAGGTCTTGGGCCTAGGGTTTGACCTCTAAACCCTCATTGCTTCACTGTTTTATTACAACTATCATAAACTTCTCATAACAGTGACATAACACTCATTAAAGTGCCCTAAAATTAACTCAAAATTTGCCTAACATATTAAGAAATTAATTGCATGATTTGGGCATTTGTCACCAAGCTCTTTATATGTTTATTTGTTGACTGTCATAAGTGAAATCAGATCTGATTTTTTCTGAAGCTACTTCATAAAAGGTGCTTGTTAGTTCATATTTTCACTTGGCAAGTCATTAGGCACCTCATTGCTCATTTTTGGTTCATATATGTTTGTCATTTCCTAGATCTAAAGTGATTTACTTACTGCTGTCCTAAAACTAATTAGTGCTCATCTCATTAATGTTGCTTAGTGCTATTGTGAAGAAGATTGTCTTATCATTGATTATTTGAGGGCTAACATCTGTTTATTTACTTGCAAGCTCATCCACCATCTCTAAGGAATCGTTGACTTTGCACTAAGTAACCACTCACACATCATGACTCTAATCTTGTTGAGTTGTTTAAACTACTTTGAGAATTGAAGTTATATTGATCTAATTGGCTTAAGCATCTAATTGAACATTGCTAAGGAATCATTGATAATTGCTAAACACATTGTGTTGTCTATCTTAAGCATTGGCATACTGAGAATTAATTGAGCATCTCTTAGCTTTGAGCATTAAGATCTAATTGGCATTTTGGTTGAAGCATTATTGAGAAATTTGTTCGATAATTGCTCTAGATTGAGTTCATAATCTTGTTGTCTTTCACAATCTGAAGAAGCTTTGGTAAATTTATTGTCTATCTTTAGCAATTGGCATCTTAAGTTTTATTCTAATTGAGCACCTTTCATTATTGGCATTGTCTAAAGAGCATGATCTTGGCAATATTGTTGGCATAGGATTGTTGATAATCACCATTAGAATATCTTGAGTAATTGGCATCTTGTGAATTTGACGTTGGAACTAAACAAATTGCCGTTTTCTTCGTCATAAGATTGCTTCATAATCATAACTCTAAGAACTTAAACATTAAGCCAATCTTAAACCAAGAAATCACTCATAATTTTTGCATAAGCATCTTAGGCCTAGTTGCATTAATAAACCTCCAGGCATAAGCTTAGTTGATAGACTTCTAGGGCCACCCTTTCTCACTCAGCGTGAGGAATTCAGCACATTTTTAGTGGTTAACGCAGTGACCTTGCAGTCGTCAAATCCATAGTCTCTGCAACGCCAAAGGCACTAGGTGGTTGGAACACAGGGGGACGTACCGTTAATCAAGCCTCTTCTTGCTTCCCAATTGCTTCCATCCCACAACATACTCTAAAAACTGATCTCAAAACAGTTAAGAGAGAGGTTCCATTTAGACTAGGCATATAATTTAAAAGAAACCAAGATCCATGCATCTCATCTAGATCTTAGGACTTGCATCTCATATAGGTTAGTGAAGCATCTAAGCAATGGTTGTCCATCCAGTTACTTGGTCCTAAATTATAATAAGCAAGAATTTTGACTCCATAAGGCACTGATCTCATATCTGAATCTGATCTAATCTTTGAGTCTTGCTAAATTTAACCGAGTAGCTAGGCCACTCAACTGTCTCTTGGCCTTGTTGGTTGCCAACTTGCTTTCCACCTTCACCTCTCTAGAGGAACTACCCCCTATAGCCTGTTGTTGGGAGACATCTAGAATAGAGTGGGCAGGGATGAGCCGTTGTCGCGGTGCCAGTACAATCTGAGCAACAACAGGTCTGAGGTAGGGACGACAACAGAAGTTCGCAAAAGTTCGAAATTACAAGGTTCGAGGCTCGCATTTGTTCTAGGGTTTTTGGATTACAGTCGCAGGCACGTAACAAGGAAAATTCAACCACAGTCGCTGGCTTGCACGCATCAAGGGTGCGACTAGAAGCCTCCAGTCGTTTGCAAAACTCCTCCTGCATGCGACCTAGAAGTTTGACTCATATTTGACCAAAAACCGAAGTTGACCATAGTTGACCGCAGAAGGGAAAAGTTCTCTCTGATATATTCTAATTTTTTATGCTGGAAACTTTTTTCTGAATGTTGTTTGGTTGTTTTGCTGATGATATTGTATTAGGCTCATTGTACTCTCTGCTGAACATTTTATGACAATCTAATAGAAGAAGAATTTCAAAGGGTTTTCCACCTTGTGGGGTTTTTCCCTGGTCTTTGATAAAATTGGCAACTAGGGCCAAACTCCATGTGGGTCACCTTATTTATGGTTGCTAATACTTTTATTAGATTCCTCTCGTCGAGAGGTGTAGGATTGATCTAAAGATCATCCGATTCCAATAAGTAATTATGAAGATATGAATTTATTTTGATTATGGACAAATTGTCAAGTCGGCCAGCAACTTATGTAGGCTCAGAAGCCCAATAGTCATGTCTATTCAACCTCAACGTCTTGCATATAAATACAAGAAGTTTTTTCCTCATTTGGATACTTCACTCTCACACACATCTCTCTCTCTCTTTTGCACAAAAAGAGTCTCTCTCTCTTTCTCACACGTGTGGATGAAAAGGGAGTCATCCTAGGGCAAAAAGGACGCAGAAACAGGACAGCCAGCATCTTTGACCAGCATTGACCAACGTTGACCCTCCAAGGAGTGCGGATTGGGTGTGGTTGCCTCTCCTAGGCAGGCCGCAATTTTTGGCACAAAAATCGAGCTAATCTGACCTCTGGTTTGACCAGTATTGACTGCCCTAGTTTAGGGGGCTGCAGTTGACTTCAGAAATTTGCACTTTGACTGAACTTTTGGGGCTGTTCTAGGGCTGTTTCTTCAGGCTGTTCGAAGACAAGTTTACCAGAAATTGACCAAGCATTTTAGAGGTCAATTTCAGCTAGTTTGACCAAGTTTGACTTTGTTGATCTAGGATTTGTTGTTGCTGATATAAAATTACAGAATTTAGATTTTGTACTATTTCTCTCTGCTGAACTATGAAGATAAAAGAAGATTTGATCAAAGGGTTTCCCCAAATTGGGGTTTGTCCCTGGCTAGCCGCCACATCTTGTGTCTCTTGTCTTGGCTTGTTTTCGGTTGATCATTTAATGTTCTATATGCACTTTACTTAATGTATATGTGATTGCTAATTTGTGGTTAATAAAAGAAAAATAAGTAAATTGCACTAAGCATAGAACATACCATAATTTAACATGGTATCAGAGCTGAGGTGAAACAAAGCCCAAGCAAAAGCAAGAGCAATCACCGAAGAGAAGGTTGGCAAGGCTATCTAAAACAAACCATGGGGTCTTCAACTCACTTCCCTGCTGAAGACAAACTCCGTGAGAAGTCTGACTACCACGGATGGAAGATATCTCTCGATCTAACATTGGAAGAACAAGAAGTGTTGGACCATGTGAGAGGCAGAATTGTTGAACCACCATCAAATGCATCCGCTACTGCTAGGAACAAATGGACCAAGGGAGAATTCAAAGCAAGGAAGATCATCCGGGACTCTATCGACAAGCGCTTGGTGGCCTACGTTTTCGACCTAAACACCTCCAAGGAAATCTATGATAGACTAGTGAGTTTATTTAAAGTAAATGATGCAAATCAAGTCTTGTTTCTTAGAAATGAGCTAAAGGAAATTAAGAAGGGCAAAGATGAGAGTATGCAAGCATACTTCTTAAGGATCACCGAGATCAAGAACGATCTCCTATCTATTGGGGAAGTAATTCCTGACAGGGAAATGACACTCACAATTCTTGGAGGATTACCATCCGAATGGTATGTATTCAGGACTACTCTTCTCAACAATAACATAATTCATGGATTCGAGAAATTAATGGTCAAATGCATTCAAGAAGAAACAAGGATAGAAGAACAAGAAATGCCCATACTTAAGGGTCATCCCTCTACCTTTTCTTCTCATACTAAAAGAAGAAACAATTATGGGGCTAAATTCAAAAGAAAGGCTAGACCAAAGGGTGGAAGAAAAGGATGATGTTATAATTGCAATAAAATAGGTCACTATTCAAGGGAGTGCCCTAATAAAAGGGACTCTCACCGAGACGATCATCAAAATCCCTCTCAAGGCAATCAAAGGAATGATAGGACAAAAGGAAGAGGTAAAAGAAGCGTCGGAAATCAAGGAAGAGGACAACCATTCAAGAAGGCAAGAAATTCCAGATATGAATCTAATACCGTGAACAATAAGCAAGATGAATATTATCTGCCAATAGCTATATCTACTACTGCTCCCCCGAACTCGCTGGGAAATTGGCTTATTGATAGTGGTGCCTTAAGGCACTTCGCTGGTTACAAAGAAGCTCTCTATGATCTGAGAGAGAAGGAAACCAACCTGGAAATTGTTCTTGGAGATAATACAAAATATCTCGTGAAAAGCGTTGTAATGTCACTCTTCAATTGAATCAGGGAAATACAATTCATCTACAAGATGTGTTATATGTACCTCATCTCAAAAAGAACCTAGTGTCCATTTCAGCAATGGAAGACAAAGGCTACAAGGTGACCTTCAGCGATGGTAAGGTACGTGTATGGAAAAAGAATATTAAAGATGCTTTCACTCTTGGGTTTCGAGTTGATTCATTATATTAGGTCGGACGAAGTCCGCTAGGTGTCATGTCTTGTGACACAACTCTTCAGTCCGAACTATGGCATCGGAGGTTTGCTCACCTTCATTATAAAGCTCTACCTGATGTAAGAAAGATGGTGACAAGGATGCCCGAATTCTGAGTAGAACAAGAAGGTGTATGCCCGGGATGTGCCGAAGGAAAGCTCAAAAGGGGACCGTTCCCCTCAAGCCAAAGCAAGACCTCCGATATATTGCAATTGGTTCACTCGGACATATCAGGTATGATGCCCGTGAACTCCTTGGGAGGATATTCATATTATCTCACTTTTACAAATGATTATTTTCACAAGTCTTGGATATACTTCTTGAAAAAGAAGGATGCAGTGTTCTCCTGGTTTCAACACATCAAAGCCTTGATCGAAAATCAAACCGAGAAGAAGATCAAGATATTAAGAACTGATAATGGGACTGAATATGAATCCAATGAGTTTCATGACTTTTGTAAAGAGATTGGCATTAAGAGGGAGACTACTACACCATATACTCCTCAGCAAAATGGTGTGGCAAAAAGGAAGAATCGCGCAATTGTGGAAGTTGTTCATGCTATGCTCCATGATCAAAGACTTCTAAAGTTTCTATGGGCCGAAGCTGCAAACACCGTCGTATATGTACAAAACTGATGCCCTCATCAAGCATTGGGTTCCAAGACTCCCCAAGAAATGTTCACTGGTAAGAAACCTGACGTATCTCATTTTAGAATTTTTGGAAGCCCTGTATATTTTCATGTACCGAAGGACAAAAGAAATAAATTGGGTGCATCTAGAAAGAAAGGAATCTTCGTGGGCTATAGTGAAAATACTAAGGGCTACAGAATCTATGTGGTTGGTCAAAGGGAAGTCAAAATTAGCCATGACATCACCTTGATGAAGATATGGCTCTTAACAAAGTAGACAATCTTCCTACTCAAAGAGGATCTAAAGAAGCTGACACCAGGGAACCAAAGGAAAAGGAAGAAGAGACGATGCCCGATGTGCAAGAACCTATGGATGCTATTGATCCCCCTCCACCTGAGCCTTCCTCTTCTAGGAAGAGGCCTTCATGGCTTAGGGGGCCACTTGATGATGTTGAAGGACAAATTGCACCCCTAGGAACCTTCTGTGAAAGTAAGAAACTGAACAAGTATCAGGGATCCCTGACCATCATGAGCACGATTATCCAAAATGAGCCTTCATCATTCACAGATATCGTCAAGCATCAAGTATGGAAGGACGTTATGACCGAGGAATATGAGTCCATCATGAAAAACGATGTTTGGGATGTGGTCCCTTGACCTCTGGACAAACTTGTTGTCACCTCAAAATGGCTTTACAAGATAAAGCATGCAGTTGATGGAAGTGCAGAAAAATATAAGGCTCGTTTTTTCGCTCGTGGCTTCTCTCAAAAGGAAGGTATAGACTATGACGAGATATTTGCACCTGTTGCCCGATACACCACCATCCGCTTGATCATAGCCCTTGCTACTTCGCAAGGATGGAACCTACATCAGATGGATGTCAAGACTGCATTCTTACATGGATCGATCAAACGGGAGGTCTATGTGGAACAACCCAAAGGATTTGAGATTTATGATAGAAAATCTCATGTGTGCAAGTTGAAGAAGGCCCTATATGGGCTGAAGCAAGCACCCCGAGCATGGTATGAAAGGATCGATAGCTATTTGATAAAGCTGGGATTCACTAGGAGTGAAGCCGACCCTAACCTTTACTTTAAGGTTGAAGACGACAAACCTCTCATACTAGTGTTGTATGTTGACGACCTCTTTCTAACAGGTGCAGACCCTCTCATTCACAAATGTAAGAGGGAGCTAGCTTCTGAGTTCGAGATGAAAGACCTAGGACTTATGCACTACTTCCTAGGACTGGAAGTCTGGCAGAAGCCAGGGGAGATTTTCCTATCTCAAGGAAAATATGTGGTGAAGATATTGGAAAGATTTGGTATGGTGGACTGCAAGCCTGTAACTACCCCGATGGAACTTGACTTCAGCGGTAGCGCTGTTGGACCTATATTACGAAATGCTACCGAGTATTGTCAACTTGTCAGAGCATTGATGTTCTTGGTGAACTCCCGTCCGGATATGTGCTTTGCAGTCAACACATTGAGTCAACATATGGTTGAACCTCACCACATACATTGGATTGGTGACAAGAATCTGTTGAGATATCTTCATGGCACAATTCTCATGGGTTAAGATACACTGTCGGAGATGTGAGAATACTTGGCTATACTGATGTTAATTGGGCAAGCAGTGTGGTGGATCGTAAGAGCACCTCCGGGTGTTGTTTCTCTTTGGGATCTGCCTCGATATCCTGGATGAGTAGGAGGCAAAAGTCGGTAGCTTTGAGCACCGTTGAGGCAGAGGACATTGCTGCCTGTATGGCCTCCTGCGAGGCAGTCTGGTTGCGAAAGCTCTTTAGTGAATTGTTTGGATTTACATTGGATACCACCGTGATCCTGTGTGACAACCAGAGCAAGATTCGTTTATCACAGAATCTCGTATTCCATGATCGCTCCAAGCATATCGATATCAGGTACCACTATATTCAAGATATGGTGTAGCGGGGAGCTATAAGGTTCCAACATATCGGTACAAATGAACAAATCACTGATATTTTGACAAAGCCCCTAGGATAGGTCAAATTCTTGACTTTCCGAGAAAGACTTGGTGTCATTCAGAGACCCTCTTATGAGGGTCAAGTATGATGTATTGAGCTCTGGGAGCTCCAGGGGGGCGCAAGGTGCTTCTTGGAGCGACATGTGACCACAGGGTGACTCACCATCCCCTGGTGGCACACTATGTACGGGGTAGAGCGATTCAACCTTTTCCCTGTGATACCCTGTGGCGACTGTGGACAGGATGATTTGTTCCCCTGTGGGCCAGGATGATTCATTCTCCGGACAGGATGATTCGTTCTCATGTGGGCCACGATGATTTGTTCTCCGTGGCAACTATGGACAGGATGATTCGTTCTCCTGTGGGCCAGGATGATTCATTCTCTGTGGCGACTGTGGACAGGATGATTTGTTCTCCTGTGGGCCAGGATGATTCGTTCTCCGTGGCAGCTGTGGAATAGGATGATTCGTTCTCCTATGGGCTAGGATGATTCGTTCTCCGTGGCATCCACTGATAAGATGATTCGTTCTCCTGTCGAGGCATCCTACCCATGCAGTCTGGGACTCATGGGAAGTACCTCTCATCTGATCAATAAGCAGGGAAATGAGGATAGGGACCATAATAGTACTATCGATGGACGCATCATTGTATCTACCGTACTCCCTATGCTAGGATGACCTCCATGGATCTGGGATCAATGATACTGATCTGGGATCAGTAAGAGTGGTACACACTTTGAGACTGACTTTGGGTCAGTGGAGAATGGTATGATACATCCTCGGTCATTTCTTCTTCTTCATAGTTTGAGCAAGAGCCGAGCAGAGCAAAGCAAAGCAGAGCAAAGGAGAGCAAAACAGAACAGGGTCAAGTCGTACACAACACTGCATTTGATGGATGAACAACAGTGACAGTCGAGCAGATTGCAAATGAAGTTCTCCCTAGTTGAGAGGGAGTGTTAAAATTGACAACTAGAGTCGTACTCCATGTGGGTCGTACTCCATGTGGATCACCTTATTTATGGCTGCTAATATTTTTATTAGATTCCTCTTATCAAGAGGTGTAGGATTGATCTAAAGATCATCCAATTCCGATAAGTATTTATGAAGATATGAATTTATTTTGATTATGGACAAATTGTCAAGTCGGCCAGCAGCTTATGTAGGCTCAAAAGCCCAACAGTCATGTCTATTCAACATCAACGTCTTGCATATAAATACAAGGAGCTTTTTCCTCATTTGGATACTTCACTCTCACACATATCTCTCTCTCTCCTGCGCAGAAGGAGTCTCTCTCTCTTTCTCACGAGTTGGATGAAAAGGAAGTCATCCTAGGGCAAAAAGGAAGTAGAAACAGGACATCAAGCATCTTTGACCAGTGTTGACCTCCAAGGAGTGCAGATTGGGTGTGGTTGCCTCTCCTAGGCAGGCCACAATTTTTGGCACAAAAATCGAGGTGATCTGACCTCTGGTTTGACCGGTATTGACTGCCCTAGTTTAGAGCTACAGTTGACTTCAGAAATCTGCACTTTGACTGAACTTTTGGGGCTGTTCTAGGGTTGTTTCTTTAGGCTGTTCGAAGACAAGTTTACCAGAAATTGACCAAGCATTTTAGAGGTCAATTTCAGCTAATTTGACCAAGTTTGACTTTGCTGATCTAGGGTTTGCTATTGCTGATATAAAATTACAGAATTCAGATTTTGTACTATTTCTTTTTGCTGAACTATTGAAGATAAAAGAAGATTTGATCAAAGGATTTCCCCAAATGGGGGTTTGTCCCTGGCTAGCCGCCACATCTTGTGTCTCTTGTCTTGGCTTGTTTTCGGTTGATCATTTAATGTTCTATATGCACTTTACTTAATATATATGTGAGTGCTAATCTGTGGTTAATGAAAGAAAAATAAGTAAATTGCACTAAGCATAGAACATACCATAATTTAACAGTGTTTGACCAAACCTGATGTCTCTTGTTGATGTGTTGATTGTCTACTTTGTCACTGCATTTATTTGTTCTATCTTTAATTATTGTTGATGAATGGAAAGAATAATTGTAATTGGAAAGATTGCTAATTGAAGTATTGATTTCGGCTATAATGTAAATTATACAGCATAGAACAATCTGAAAATTTAACATTGCACCCATGCCCCTGTAAAATTCCTGGTTGATCCATTAATGTTGCGGAGGGTTATTTTCCCTGTTATCCTCTGCATGCCCTGGTTTTGCTAACCTCCCCTATACGATGACCCAACTCCAGCTTTGTGCTTCTCCTTCAAGTGGCAAAATTCCCCAAAAGACATGGCCATATTAATCCTTGGGTCCAACACATCATACTCATTGATACCCTCTAAGAAGGACCTCAACAATGTTGTGAATGAGTCAAGTTATCTTGAGGGCCCATTTACAAATTGGGGCATAATGGGACAGCTAGAATGCACGAGATCTCCAAAACCCAGAATTGTTGCTAGAAATTCCACCTAGAAATAACTTAATTAGATTATTAACTAGTTTTTAAATATTTCCTAAGTCTAAACATAGGGGATATGGTTAATTAATCAGTATTAATTAAGTCAAGGTGTGAATGATGTAGAAACTCACACAGATCGACTTCAAGATGATCCTAGCCATCGATTATGTTTTAATCTTGGTCGTTGGTGCTCCAACAGAGGATTATAAGAGGAGGTTGATGTGGTGATGGAGAATACACATAAGCAATTTGATTTCATGAGCAGATCGATTTCCAGAGTTGTAAGAGTTAGTTGCCGGAGAAAGAGCTAGAGGTCGAAGCAGTGTGAGAGGGGCAGAGACAGTGAACTCGAAGGAAGGTTTCCAGATCCGGTGAGTGCAATTGCAGAGAGGCTAACGTTCAGGAAGCATAGTAGCCTATAGAGGCAGTTTCGATTCTGCTGGGGAAAGACAAGTTTCAGTGCCAGAAGTTGTACAGAGGTTCTGGAGGCCAAGAGAGACATTTTCCCAGAGAACGGCAGACTAGACAGCTTGAGGACAGGTTGATTCAGACAAAGTGCAGAAGGGATTGTGGTAGGGTGACACAGTAGTTGCGCAAAGCTAGTTTGGATGGCTCACTTGGAGCTAAGGTTAGAGCCCAGATTTGCCTGCGGAGTGAGGAAATTTCCTCACTAGATTTTTTCCAGTATTTTCTCTGCAAGATTTCCAGTATTTGGCATCCAGATTGTACTCAAATTATTTCACTGCTGCTTAATATTAAAACCCTCAGTTGTTGCATCGATTTTCCCAAGTTGGGTTTTTCCTAGACTTTTGTCCGAAAAAACTGTGTTATTTTCATGTGTGTGTGCTAGCATTTCTTCTAGCGTTTATTCTTCCATAGTTTTATTTGTGTAGATTGCAGTGTGATTTATTCATTATTTGTCATAGCAAACAAAAAATTAATTGTTAAATTAAATTAACAGTTAGGAGAATAATTTCCAGTTGCTGCAAGAGGATTTTGTTTGAAATTTTCACATCCTATCAAAGCGTAGTTGATCAGCCGGGGAGCTCAAAGGTGAAGAGAGAAGGAATTTCATTGCTCATTGTGGCCAGCAGGCCGAAATTCCCAAAGGCAGCGTAGTCATTCTGCCAAGAGGCCGAGTTGCTTGAGGAGGTTCAATTTTTCTGAGTGGGGCAGAAAAATTCGATCATTCTAGATCGAGTGATTCCAGAGGTAGAGGGAACAACCCAAGCTTTTCGTTGAACAAATCTCTAGCTAGACGCAGTGGTTTTTGCAATAGTTTACTAGAGCAGAGCCAATGTTGGATGGAAGAACACACACTGAGGGAAAATTTTCCTCAAGGAACATCTAGTCTCAAGAAGTTCGATTTTTCCTTGCAGATCAGCAGTCGTTGTGAGCAGATCTTCTCACTCCAAAAGGGAGTGCAAATAGCTGAGCAGAAGGAAAGAGGAGGCTTTCGGCATTTTGTTGAGATGGCCACTGTTGGGCTTCGTGAATAGGATAGGTTGGATGGAGCTTCCAACTATGTCATCTGGAAGGCAAGGATGTCCTTCCTTCTAGATGGGTTTGGCATGAAGACATATATTGATGCAGTGGTAGCAGTTCCCCGGGACGTAGATCAGTTGAAGGAGTACAGAAAAGAGATCACACAGGCGAAACGTTTGATCCTAGAAGGTGTCCGAGATCATGTGGTTTCACACATAGCTGGCAAAGATACTGCCAAAGAGATGTGGGATGCCCTCTCTACACTGCACCAGGGTACTTTTGAGCAGCGGAAGTTGTACCTAGAAGAGAAGCTAAGGTGTGTCAGGATGTAGAAGGGGGAAGGCATTGACCCTTTCCTCACCCAGATTCAAGAGATTTGGGACCAACTTGCAGTTGTTGGGGCAGCGCCTCAACCCACGGAGCTAGTGTGATTGGCACTCAACAGTGTCTCAGAGAAGTGGCAGGTATTTGTCCAAAGTATCTTGGGTAGAGATACCTTGCCAAGGTGGGATAGGATGTGGTCCGATTTACAGCAAGAGGAGTTGAGACGAGCTCTATTGAAGAGCTCCATCACGAGGAGCAACAGCAAATCGAAGCAGGTGAAGGAGGAGGAGAATGTGGCCCTCGCATCGAAAGGTCTTAGTCAAGAACACGACAAGCAGAGGAAGAAGAAAAAGGACATGTCGAAGGTTAGGTGCTTCAGGTGTGGTGAACTTGGTCACTACAATACCTAGTGTCCTCTTGGAAAGAAGGACAAAGAGGAGACGCGGGACCAAGGTGCAGCACATGCCAAGATCAATAGGTTGTCATCCAAGCTGGAGGAAGACTTCGCCATGTTTGTTGATATACCCCCAAGAGTGAGGTGGGGTGACTTGGTGTTGTAGCCCCAGAGTGTTATAAATGGGCAGGATCGTTGAGGAGTCCACCTCATGGATCAATACCTTGCTACAGGGGCCCACAGTTTTCAATAGCGAGATGGATCAATGACAGTTGATGTAGTCAAATGCCAGAGTGACAGTGGCAAAGACTAGTAGCAGTTAGATGTTGGGGAGCGCAATCCAGAGTCAATAGTAGCGTAGATTCTTCAGTTACCGTGCAAATACTAGCAGCAGTCAGAGACTCAAGTGACATATGCATCATAATGATCATAGTTGATTCAGTGTTTTGTATGTTTTTCCGTTGCATATGTTGCAATTGCAACAGCAACAGATGAGAGGGAGTTGCAATGCAGATGCCATGTTGGCAGTAGTACAGCAAGGTCAACAGCAGCACAAATGCAGCATATATCAGAGTTGCGCAGTGGTTGGTGGGCAGCATGGCTAGACATTAGTAGCGTGACAGGGGATGATGCAGAAACAGGGTGTTGCCACAAGGTGTGCAGTAGCACTAGAACACATTCCTCGCTAAGAGAGAGTATTAGTTTTTGTAGCATAGAATGTGTTCTAGCCTTGAAATTTTGTGGAGAGGCTAGAATGCACGAGATCTCCAAAACCCACAAATCGTTTTTGGAAATTCTGCCTAGAAATGACTTAATTAGATTATTAACCAGTTTTTAAATATTTCCAAAGTCTAAACTTATTGAATATAGCTAATTAATCAATATTAATTAATTCAAGGCGTGAATGATCTAGAAACTCACACGGATCGACTCCAAGATGATCATAGCCATCGATTTTGTTTAATCTTGGTCATTGGTGCTTCAACAGGGGATTATAAGAAGAGGTCAATATGGTGATGGAGAATACACATGAGCAGTTCGATTTCATGGGCAGATCGATTTCCAGAGTAGCAGCAGTCAATTGCAGAAGAGAGAGCTAGAAGTCAAAGTAGTGTGAGAGGGGCAGAGTCAGTGAAGCCGGAGGAAGGTTTCCAGACCCGGTGAGTGCATTTGCAGAAAGGCAGAAGAGCCACAGAGAGGCTGACGTTGGGGCAACACAGTAGCCTCTAGAGGCAATTTCAATTCTACTGGGGAAAGATGAGTTTCATTGCCAGAAGCTGGACAGAAGTTCCGGAGGCTAGGAGAGACATTTTCCTAGACGACTGCAGACTAGACAGCTTGAGGAGATGTTGATTCACACTGAGTGCAAAAGGGACTGTGCTAGGGTGACACAGTAACTGCGCAGAGCCAGTTTGGACAGCTCACTTGGAGCTGAGGTCAAAGCCTGAATTTGTTTGTGGAGTGAGGAAATATCCTCACTAGATTTTTGCCAGTGTTTTCTCTGCAGGATTGCTAGTATTCGATATCCAAATTGTACTCAGATTATTTGATTGTTGCTTAATAATAAAACCCTCAGCTATTGCACCGGTTTTCCCAAGTTGGGTTTTACCAGGGATTTTTTTCCAAAAATAACTGCGTTATTTTTATGTGTGTGCCAACATTTCTTCCAGCGTTTATTCTTCCGCAGTTTTATTTGTGTAGATTGTAGTGTGATTTATTCAATATTTGTCGTAGCAAACAGCAAATAAATTGTTAAATTAAATTAACAATTAGGAGAATTATTTCCAATTGTTGCAATAGGATTCCAGATTGGAATTTTCACATTCTTAAGTCCAAAAGGCCCAAAAATTGTCCCCAACAGCAAAATTACAAAATTGTGCTATACTTTAGCAATTTATGAAATTGGGGATATCAGAAATGATGAGTAAACGCCAAGTAACTTGAGATCTACCCCCTTATGTGAGGCCACCACCCTAGTCCCATGGGTATCACGCCTATCAAAGTAAAAAGAACATAAAGAAAACATTTGAAACCCTATGAGCAATGAACTACACATCTAAAAAGGGGATTGAAATGAAATCAACTAAAGCTTGTTAAGTAAGCCAAATCAAAGCAAGGAAAAAGGCTAAGTAAAGGATGGAAAAAGCAATACTGAGGAAAGGGTAACTCAAGTAATGCAAGGGCTCCCTCTACAAAAACGCTCATGGATGATGGTTTCAAATAACCCATGTATAAAACTATGATACCTCTTATGAAGTACACCCTAAACCACATCACTTATCATTCACACCTATTAATAAAGGGTTGATGTAGGAACTATTCCTCCTTCTTGAGATTGGAGCACCTAATAGGCGCATTTGATGGTCCTGCCATATCTAAATATAGCAACTTGTATAAGGTTTGAAGCTAGCGTAAGTTTGAAGAATATACTTTGTGTGATATACTTACATGGCTTTAACACTGAATATGCTCCACTTTTATGCTTCAATGACTCTAGGTCCATGCTAGGTGTTACATGCCTTTAAAACCATAAAAAATTGCTGTACTTTATTCTCTTATTTACTCATCATTTTAGCCCTCATTTTACATCTTATTATCATAGTTTTTGGAGCCAAATTTGCTCATGTCACAAACTGTTATATTGCTGCAATTTCTGATTTCTCAAGCTAATTTATGCCATCCAAGTGTAATTTATTGACTTTATGTGTCGGGGAAGCTATCCTGAGCTACTATTGGTTGATGTAAGCCTCTAGAAGAGCCATAGCAACCTCTGAACTTAAACCTGGAAATTACTCTTAAATCCATCCTAAACCCTAATTTCCTATCTTATTCCTTGGGTAGAAATCATTGTAGAATCCTTAGAAGGCACTTAGCTTAAGTTGATTTAGTTATTTGATCCCTAAGATCTACTAGGGAAGCCTCCCATGGATTTGATTGTATTCATCATTAAAATGTAGGGAGTTGTTGCTAAGGTGACAGTGATAATAATCCCATTGTCGCACTTGGTCTAGGTCACTTAGTGAGGCTTTGCACTAAGGTGCTATCCTTCACAATAACAGGACCCCTGCATTATTCACATTTCATAGTTCGAACCTTGCATTAGAGAAGTTGAAAAGAGATGCCACTTAAATAGAAAAACTTGTCAATCATTATCGTTTAGTTATCGAGTTCATCACAACCACCACATCATAGCATGGTTTTTGACAATTCTCTAAATCAGTATTGCTAAAAGTACACTATAATGAGGCATCTTCTAGAGGTCAAACAAGCAATGTTGGCCATGCTTGTTAATAATTTTTATGCAAGTAAAAGCAATTAGAGTGCAAAGAAGATTTATAATATAATATGATATGATAGTTATTTTCTATATAATACTGTATAATATATAAATACTAAATACCAGTTGTAATTTTGTAAATGTCTTTTGTTTTATTTTTCCAGCAGCATCCGAGGAATATTAATTTTTTTATAAAATAGTATACATAGATACATAAGTGATTGTGTGTTTGTGCATCCTCGTTTCCCTGTTTCTTGAAATTTTTGGAGTGTCATTTCCCAAACCTGTTTCACAAGTCGATGCCTGCTTTTCACTTCCAGGTGAAAGGTTTTTTTCTGCTCAGGTTCATAGAAGTTCATGCGGGAAGTAAAACTCAAATCAACTATAAATGTAACTCCATAATGTCTTTTCGGAAAAATGTAACTGAGAAAGATAATGAAACCTGTCATCAATGAAGAGACAGCTAGATGGAGGCACTCCCAAATGCTGGGAAACTTCCGAGTATGCTTCAATTTCAGGTTTTCGCTTTCCTGATTTTGGACAGACATTTATGTTAGGGACTGCACCAGAATAACTGCAATCATGTGAATCAGTATATTTTCAAATTCAGCAAAATCCTATCTATACTCAATCGCTTGCAAAATAGTCAAGTAGTTGTACTAAATAAACAAAGATCATCTGAGGCCACGGTTTGGGAATAAGTTAATATTGAGTAATGTTAGCTCGTTAACCTTATTTCACTCTTCTAAGATATGGAAGATAATAGGCAGTTAAACATTCTTTGAAGTGAAACTTGTCTTATTTGCTAAGAGCAAAAGATCCAGTGAGAAGTTTGCTTGTCTCAAAAATAATGCATTAGGGGAATTTTGAGGTCTAAAATGGGCCTCCCAAGGAAATTATAAAATAATAGTGGAAATAATAAAACAAGATAAGATTACATCAGAAAATTTTAGAGGGAAAAAATAAAAAATATTTTTTCAACTCGTATTTTCAACTTATCTCCCTATGGGTTTACTCAAATTTCGAGCGGAAATACTTGTTGGATGTAAAATTTGATTCCTCATCCAATGAATACACATGTTGCATATTTTCAGTGGACCCTACTACACAAAAAATGAGAAATACATGAAAAACGTGATTTGAGAAATACATGAAAAACGTGATTGCAATCGCGTTTTTTCGTGTAGCAGAGTCCATCAAAGGTATGCAATATGGGTACTCCTTGGATGGGGAATTAAATTTTTCATCCAACGAGTACTCCCGCTCGAAATTTGAGTAAAAACTTAAGGAGATAAGATGAGAATACGAGTTGAAAAAGTAGTTTTATTATTTTATTATTTTTTAATCTTTTTACGTTTTTACTCCAAAAATGGTGAATCATCCCCCATGGTTGACATAATCATCTTGAATCCTATTGGTTCTTATAAAGTTTATTTTGGTTGTACACTTTTCTTAGGAGGCCCATTTTAGACCTCAAAAGTCCCCTAATGGTCTGATAATGAACGCCTATGTTATACATCTAATAAGATTATTAGGTAAATTATTCAACCTTGCTTATTCAACTTTTCTTTTTTGAAAAGCTGCAATTTATATTACATTTTAGAGCAGTAAGGTTACATCATTATCAACCATTTGAACAATGTTACACTTCATCATGGCATGCCCATGGTTTAGTATGAATGCACACATTCAAGCCAATGTTTTAAAACTTAGACTCAGGTTAAAAATTGGTCAAGGGTATGTTGTTACTCAAATTGTACAGGTGAATGTGACAACGGCTCAGGGCAGGGGTTGTCACTTTGATCCCCTCCCTCTCCATTCTAGTTGTCTCTATTGATTTGGGGTAGCATCGGATGTGCTCTAACCATAAAAATTGGTGGAGAGGCTAAAGCACATGAGATCTCCAAGACCCAGAAATCGTTTTGGAAAATTTCATCCGAATGAAAAGTTATTAAAATAATTAATATTTTTAATGAGTTCCTAAGTCTCAAATTAGGAAAATAAAAATATTAATGGGTATTAATAAAGATACGGATGAGAAGCTTCTAAAAGATAAGGATCAAGTCTATTTTAATCTTAGTCGTTGATTAGAGACTTAATCTCGGTCATTAATTCATCAACAGCAAAAGTATAAGAGAAGACTTGAGGGTCAGTTGGAGACACACTAAGAGAGACCAGTCAGTTCGATTTTTGGAGCGGGGCTTGCCGAGAAATTCGAACTAGAAGATTGGATTGCAACAAGAGGTAGTGAGTACGTAACAGAGAGGCAAGGACAGTGCCAGAGGACCAGCGCAGAGATCAGAGAGGCAAACAGAGAGCCACTCAGAAAGACGCAGAGGTAGTTGGACTACGCAATGACTGGAGGGCCTGCATGGGTGACGCAAAAAGGCCAAGTGTTGACACAGTGAAGCAGGGTGCTGATGCAGAGGGTCTGGGAGTTGTGCAAAGGCTAGTTGGACTGACACTGAGCCTAGGAGAAATGTCGGAGGATTTATCTCTGTTGGGTGAGCCAGTCTATCACCCTAGTTGTACTCAAGAAAAGTTGATTAATAAAATCCTCCGCTGCTGCACCAGTTTTCCCGCATTAGGTTTTTCGAGGGACAGTTGTCCAAAAATAATTGTGTTGATGTGTTTGATTCTTGTGCATGTATTTGTTTCTAAATAATGATGTGATATCTATAGTAGCATTTATTTTAAAATTTACTGAAGGGATTTTGTAAATAACTTATTGGAAAATAAGTAGGTAAAATAAATCAATTGTTGGAGTAATAGAATTTTCACATGGTATCAGAGGAAGGAATCGGAGACAGGAAGGGAAAATCAATTATGGGTCGAGATCATGATGCAGAGGCATCTACGTCAAGAAAATCATGCAGATTTTCATAAAATTGCACAAGAGATAGCAATTTCGATTTCTCTATGTTGGCTTCCAGATTGGAAGAAGAAATTGCTTGTGTGACAAGCTCTGCATCATCAAAGGTATGGTATATAGACAATGGAGCCTCCTAGCATATGAGAGGAATCTGGGAATGTTTCTCAGATTATCAGGAGGAAAGGATGAATTTTTAGATCACCATGGGGAATAAGGCAAAGTGTACTCCAATAGGGAAGAGTACCATAGTTTTTCAAATAGAAACGAAAGAGCAAATCCGTGCTACCAATGTGCTGCATGTGCCAGGATTGGGGATGAACTTACTTTCCGTATCACAACTTCAAAGCAAGGGCTATGAATTTTTCTTCATTAAGGAGAAAGTATATGTCAAACACCCAAGTTGGAAAAAGAAAGTGCACACCAAAATCAAAAGTAACAGGTTGTACAAGTTATAGCTAGAATCACTAATGGCACTGATAGGCAGTAATGGAGACAAGGATTTTAATGAACTATGGCACAGAAAAATGGGACATTTGCACCATGGGGCTCTGAGAATTCTCAAGAAAACTGTAAGAGGAGTTCCTGATCTTAGTATAGAACTAGATGATGTATGCAGAGGATGTGCTCTAGGCAAGTATGCTAAAGCAGTGTTTCCTAGAAGCAAAAACAGGGCCAAGAGTGTACAAGGGTTGATACACTCAAATATCTGTGGACCAATGTCCACTAAAGCTCTTAGTGGTGTCAAATACTTAGTCACCTTCATTGATGACCACTCCAAGAAAACTTGGATTTTTTTCTGAAAACCAAGGACGAGGTTTTCTATCAATTCAAAGAGTTCAAAGCTCTCGTGGAGAATCTGACAGGGAAAAAATAAAAATTTTGCTCTTAGACAATGTGGAGAATATGTCGATAAGGACTTCACCGATTTTTGCGCTAGGGAGGGTATCAAAAGAGAGTGGACAGCTCCTTATAATCTGGAGCAGAATGGAATAGCAGAAAGGAAGAACAAGACTATCGTGGAAGCAGCTAGGGCCATGATGTATAATCAGGATATGCCAAAATTCCTATGGGCAAAAGCATGCAACACAGTAGTCTATGTCCATAATAGAACTCCTCATAGGGCATTGGGAAAGATTACTCCAGAGAAAGTCTTCACTGGGAAGACACCTGAGGTCACAGAGAAAGTCTTCACTGGAAGACACCTGAGGTCACCCATTTCAGGATATTTGGGAGTTTAACATATTTCCGTATACTCGAGGAGAAAAGGAAGAAGTTAGATCAAACTGCAGAGAAAGGATATCTAGTGGGATATAGTGAGAACACTAAGGCATATAGAATCTATCTTCTAGGGAGCAGGAACGTAGTAGTTCGACGAGATGTAAAGTTCATGGAAGATAGGGCCTTCAGAAATTCTCAAGAAATGCCTTCCCAGGAGCAATCAAAGATGAGTCGTTGGTCAAAACACTTCAACCAGCAGAAGCCAATAATTCTCCCTTAGAGCAGGAAGAATCACAAGAAGAGGAGGAGCTAACAGATGCACCTGCTACCAGAGGAAGAACAAGCTGGGAACTTCGACAGATTCTACGGGATGCAGAAGATTTCATCGGTGCACCGAGAAACAATAAAAGGGAGCGAAGACAACCAGATAGATATCAAGCCTTAGTAGCTCAGGATGGGGAGCCTTCCAGTTTTCAAGAGGCCGCTCAACATCAAGTTTGGATGGATGCGATGGTAGAGGAATACAGCGCTATAATGGTGAACGATGTCTAGGAAGTAGTGCCTAGGCATCAGGACAGATCGGTGTTAGGTTCGAGATGGATCTACAAGATTAAATACGCTGTAGATGGTAGTGTGGAAAAATACAAAGCCAGGTTTGTGGCTAAGGGGTATGCTCAGAAGGAAGGAATTGACTACGAAGAGACCTTCGCCCCAGTTGCCAAGTATACATCTATTAGAACCGTGATATCTCTTACCGCACAGATGGGATGGGAGATTCATCAGATGGATGTCAAAACGGCATTCTTAAACGGGTAATAGAAGAGGAAGTATATATTGAACAACCAGAAAGCTTTGAGACACATGAGAAGAAGTCTCATGTATGCAAATTGAAGAAAGCCTTGTATGGGCTCAAACACGCACTTAGAGCATGGTATGGTCGAATTGATGGCTACTTGCAGAAGATGTGGTTCGTCAAGAGTGACGCAGAGCCAAATCTCTACTATTTGGTTGTAGAGAATGAGCCTCTAGTCCTAGTATTATATGTGCATGATCTCTTCCTGACAGGATCATCTAGGCTCATCGAGGACTGCAAGAAGAATCTAGCCACTGAATTCAACATGAAGGATTTTGGACAGATGCATTATTTCCTGGGGTTGGTAGTTTGGCAACAGAAGGGGGAGATCTTCCTTGGACAAGGGAGATATGCTATAGAAATTCTGAAGAGATTCAGGATGCAGGACTATAGGCCTATGGCTACTCCAATGATCACCAATTGGAAGAAAACTGATACATTGAAGACAAGGATGTTGATCCCACCTTATACAAGCAGCTCGTAGGGTCCCTGATGTATCTGGTCAATACCAGGCCAGACATTTGTTACGCTGTCAACACCCTCAGTCAGTTCATGGTGGAACCAAAGAGAGCGCATTGAGCAGCAGCCAAACATGTTCTCAAATATATATAGGGAACAGTAAATTATGGACTCTTATCCACCAGAAAAAATGATATCAGACTGAGTGGGTTTACTGATGCAGATTGGGCTGGAAGTTTAGTAGATCGGAAAAGTACCTATGGGTATTGTTTCAACATTGGCTCGGGGATGACCTCCTGGAGCAGTAGGAAACAGAAATCCATAGCTCTGAGCTCAGCCAAAGCAAAATATATGGTCGCTAGCATAGCTTTGTGCAAAGCCATATGGCTTAGAAAATTGCTTGTAAACCTGTTGAGAAGAAGGATGAAAGCAACCAAGATCATCTGTGATAATCAGAGTTGCATCAAGCTCTCTAAGAATCCAATATTTCATGATCGGTCAAAGCACACTGATATTTAGTGTCACTTTGTCAGAAACTGTGTCCAATGAGGAGCTGTGTAGTTGAGTTAAACTCCTACAAGAGAACAGGTGGCGGACATCCTTACTAAGGCCCTTGGAAGAACCAAGTTCACTTATTTCAAGGAGAATATGGGGATGGCAAAGAATCCATTTCAGTAACAGAAATGGATAAGTATCAGGTGTTGCAGTGCTATGAGCAGCATGATGCAACATTTGAGAGAGAGTTGCAGTGCAGCTGTAGTGTTGGGAAGAAGGACCAGCAGCAGCACGGATGCAGAGGGAGTTGCAATACAGATGTAGTAGTGGCAGTGGTAGAGTCATGGGCAGCAGTATAGAAGGAAGCAGTGCAGAGGATGTTAGGCAGCAAGCCAAGCATCAGCACAGGTACTAATGCAGGATGATCATGTGGTGGGTAACATGCTGGACGACTCCTCTTGGAGGTGGAGAAACCCTTGAAACCCTGGCCTTAGGCTAGCCTCTTCTACAAATTCGATTTCCTTTGATAGCTTGAGAATTCACCTGTACAAATGAGGAGAAAAATTACCAAATCCCCAATCTATAAAAAAAATAAAAATAAAACCTCAAAACCCCAATTATTTACAAAACTTCAAAAATAAACAAGTGTTAGATTTATCTACAAATATTCACAATATTTACAAAATTTAAATACATTCTCTTATTAGCAGATCAAATCTTTATAGCGTAAAGTTAAAAATAATTTTTTTGAGATTTTAGAATAGATACTATGGATGAATAATTTCAAAAAATTACTGGCCAAAACCCTCCTGCAAAATCAATTGTCAAAATGAAAGCCCAAGCTCAAACAAGGCCAATCCTTCCCCACAGTCTATGAACTTTTAGTAAGGGCTAGTGTACATGTAGATCTCTATTTAATCTTGAAAATAATTGTTAGATCATATGGTGAATCAAATCACCTAAGGCAAGATAACCGTACCAATAAAATGTTTGTATCACCGAGAAAAGATATAACAATTGTGAAATTTTAGCACAATATAGAACATGAAAGAATAAAATACTAGCACATACCATAGATCTGCAGATAGAAGAACACCATGAACTGAAACCCCAAAGTCTTTCTATTATGCGAAAAATAATTCCAACATAGAAAAGCTCAAAACATTAAAAAATTACTTCATCCAAAGATCAAATTACCCAAAGGTGGGAAATAGAAGTTTGATAGTTTCCTTATATAGACAAAACCCCTCCAAGTGTAAAATAACAGCTAGCTAGCTTGATCCTCGACAAAATAATCTCATATGTCGAAAATAACTTGATCTTCTTTTAATTTCCACCACCGATTTTTTATTTTTGAGGAAAATTTCGAATTTCTCTTGAAAACCATTTTTTATTATTCCAAAAATTAATATCTCAGATTAATATCCTCAAAAATTTGACTTTGACTTAACCACCAATGTACAAAGACTCAAAATTCATTAAAATTTTATTTTTCCCATACAGGAGGACCTCCAAAAAATCATTTCTTTTTTACCCACGAATTTTTATTTATTTTCCACTTGGAGAGAATTTAATTTCTCTATAATTATTTTTTGGCTCAAAATTAATTAATTTTCTCACTTAAGGCTTATTTAATTTTCCCAAACAAAATAATTAATTAACTCTAGAGGGGATTCATTATTTTTTCACCCTCAAATATTTCAGTTATGATGTCTAACTATGAGTAACCATGCACTAAAATATTTTTTACATCAAATTATTAAAACATCAACCCTTAGAAGGGGAAAACACTTTTAAATACAGACCTCAAAACATTACCCAATTTTGCGACACAATATGATCTAGTATGAAACCAATTGTGTTTATAATAAAATAATTTAGCTACAGTATCTAACTATGAGTAACCATGCACTAAAATTATTCTTAAACACACTTTTATATTGACTTGATAAACACTAGGACTCACCTAAGACCTTATCCACGAATTCCACCCTAGCTTTGGGGTTATAACTAGAAGAAAAACTTTGTTGATTATCTGGTTTTATAAACACACATAATTCGGGGAGGTTAAAAAACTTCTTAAGATGAAATCCTTCGACAAAATATTAGGCTTACCTAAGTGTTGCTACACAGCTTAATGGTCATACTAGCATCATTTACAATAATATTTGCAAAAATTGGGTTTACAATGACAAATTTTACGCTGACGGATGGCTTTGATCTTTGAAAAAAAACTCCATTTCCTTCTATTATGTTTCTCGAATTATTGACAAAGTGTGTTCAACAAGGTCAACTCAGACTTGGACACGAACTTGGCCATGGCTCAACTTGATTTGATTTTAATGATTTGGTTTACTAAAAAGTACATAAAATATTTACATTTCAATAAAAAAAATATTAAACATTACATGCCATTAGAGACAAAATATGTAATGTTTTCTCATGTATTTATCATAGTGAATATATCAAAATAGCATTGTTGAACACTGAAGTGTACCTAAAGATTTTTTTGAAGACTCCATGCCCAAGGATATATCAGAGGCTTCATGTACCATCAGATATCATCATATCACCAGAGTTTTTCAACTCTACTTCTTCTTCTCATCTTCTTTTGTTGTGCTTAGATTCTACAAACCCTGCGAGGATGATGTAGAGTGATTGCTAGTATGATGAAGTTGAGTCACGTAACAAACCTAGGTAACTTGGGACCTTGTCACCAACTGAATTTACTCTGGGAGGTTTTCTTCACTTGGTTAATTATTATGTCCTTACGGGAACTTAATAATTAATTGAGTTTTTTCCTCCAAGCATAACCCCAAAGCTCGAGTATGGCTTGAAGGCGAGGCCTTGGATGAATCCTAGTGTCTAGAGTCATTGTATATTACCATATTAGATCACTCGTAAAATTTCATGGCATTTGATCAGGTCTAGAGGTCATTTTATTAAAAAAAAAAAAACCTCGCAAGGTGGAAATTTGAATAAAATCCGAATGTATAATGTAATAAGTGATGTCTAGAGAAGTTGTATGGAGCATGTGTGTTCAAAATTACACCTCTCACCCTCAACATTCTAGTATGACATACTTTGAGGGGTACAAAATAAGTTATAGACCCTCCAACCCCACTTTTCCTAAGTTTAGTGGAAAATGTGGCAATAAATTGAGCCAGCAATTAAATAAATTGGAGAAAATAAATATCCACACATGTTAAATGATGTAGAAATGAGGTGGAAATTCATCAAGGAGTTGAAGCGAAGTTATAAAGTGATGTGGACCAAGAATCAAGGAGAAACATGTGACAAAAAAGGGAAATCAAATTTCCTTGAGGGGACCACGAGTTTCACAAAAGCAAATCGCATTTTTTTAGGAGGATAAATCGAGTTAAGGAGGTGACTCACCCATTGGTGGGCTTTGACTTGGATTTCCATAAGAGATGAGTGGAGAGTGGTCTCCTACAACTCCAATCTCACTACACATGTCCTCTCCACCTCAACGAGTTCTCCTCCTCAAAGATTTTGTGGGCCTCTCTAGAGGAAATCGAATGGTCACTTGGGAAATTCGAATTTGCATGTAGAGACATTAGGATTGTCACCCATTTGTCTTGGGATTGTCACCATTTTCCTTGGGATTGGCTCCCAAACTTCTATATAATGGAGCCATGGTCTCTCACTATGTATCCATTGTTATGAGCTATTGTGCTTGGGAAAACTCTGCTCTTATGTACATTTGTTCTCAATTGCAATAAAATACTTTGGGGTTCATTCATGAGTGTTGTTCCATTGGAGTATGAATGATTGGCTCACTATTGGTATAATTTTCTTTGCTCATGCTTTTGATTTATGTTATTTCCATATGCTCTTGTAAATGTGTTAATGTAAAGTCATCTTGCATTAGTAGTTGATTTAGGAGTATACTCTAGGTGTAGAAATCTCTAGCTATTTTCCAATATATTTCTAGAGTTTTCTTATCATTTCATTTGCTAAATATATATGGGATTAATGTTGGATTGAAGTTTTGTAGAGGAAAATCTTGTTGGATCAAATATTGCTAAGATAAAGGTTCTTTCTGGTATGTTTCTCGCACTTCTTTGTAGACTTGCTTAACCGAATTGCTTACCTCCAAATGAGCTCGAGCACTGTTGTATATACTTGTTTGCCCATGTCCTTTAGGCCGACATGATCACCTAAGGAAGGCCAACATCATCTTCTGCAATAATCTCTTCGTTGTAGGTCGAGGTGAAGAGGGCTAGTGACAAGGTCTTGGAGGATGACTTTACATAGACAAGTGTCAATCTTTACAATGTGTAACATGTCTTCATTTCATGTCAATGACTCTTTAGACTTTTATGTCTAAATGATAAAACTCCTAAGGGCTCTCAATGGGAGCCTATACTAAAATAAAATCTCTTGCTCATGAAACCCATGATGAAAGCATTACAATAATTTTGTTTTTCTTCTTTACATCTCTTACATAAAAATCACAATTATATATCATTATGAAGACCGAACCTAGTTACACTTTTCAACAATCCCCTTGTACAAACTAGCTCATCCCTACTGGTAGCTAAGCTCCCAAGCAGTGTAATGTCGGGTTCCATGCTAATCTAGAAAAGAAACCACCATGTTGTCGTTGCTCCACTCTGATTATAACTCACTGCGTATTGTGCTCCCAAAAAATCCTCCTCTCCTGGAACCTTATGGCAAAATATCTATAAAGGTTGAACATACCCTGCCAAGGCATCTCCAAGATGTCAGAGCCTACCCATCCATTGCTAATCCCGATCTTGAGCACAACACGGAAAACTCGCCTCACCATACAGTGCAGGCCTCAGTCATTCCCCATGTGCCAACCCAAGAATGAACTGGATCACCTGTTATAATGTTAGTTTCTGTAGCATTTAATCCAAGTGGATATTGGTGGCCACCCACCAATTCCACTTGGACCCCCACCATTGTTTCTTTCATTTTTTCAGTTTCCCTATTTGTAGCACAATTTACTATTTTTGGCAGTTTTTTGGGTCCTGGACTTCTGGAGCCGTTTTTGAGACCCTAAACGATGTTTTTTAGGAAAACTGGTAACTTATTGGCTCTTCTCAAAGTTGTAATCCTCGTATAGATCTTTCTAACAAGGTATTGTGCACGTCAAACGGAGATCGTATGCCAAAGTTACGACCCCGGGAAGTTGATGTACCAATTTACCCAAAACGGGGCCCATCGTTTGGTGCTTCATCTCCTAGGGTTAGGGTTTTGGATGTTTAGGGTTTTCAGTTGTTTCTCGACAATAAATAGGCCTTTGAGCCTCATTGTAAGACAAGTCAGAGGCATGTAGCCACCACGTCTCTCCTCAGAGATAAGCTATCATTGCCCGAGCTAGTTTATTACCATTTCTGTTTGTAAGCATATTTTATCATTTTACATTAATGAAATGAAGTATTATTTTTGTTGTATCTTTGTATTTATGGTTATCTCTGTAATTTGTTGTGTTCCTGTTTAAATCTGGATCAGTGATATCAGAGCGGTCTGTTATTTCTCTGTTTTTCTTTGCATGTCCCCAACGAAGTCGGGATATAAGGAGTTAGGGCTTGAACTGGTCGAACCTTTGCAAAACCAGCCTCACAAATCCCGACGGCCTCCCATGGCGGATGAAAAGAAAGATGAGGGGGCAGGAGATCCTATCAAAATCTTGCTCGAAGAGGCCCTCGAGCGAAAAAGGAACGCGATGATGGACAACTTTGCCCAGATCCTTCAGCGGCTACCAAGGGGCGACACATCTACTTCCAACAGCTGCTCTGGAAGTGCCACACCCTTTAAGGTACAAGTTAACTTTGACAACATATTTGAGGGTCAGATAGATGTAAACACTGTAGATAAATGGTTAAATCTGCTAGAAGGGTATTTTTCTGTTCATGATTTTTCCGGTCGGGAAAAGATTACTTTCGCTCTTCTCAAAGCCACCCCCCACGTCAAGGACTAGTGGGAAACCTACTGCGAGCAGAAGGATGAAAGTATGGCCTCACTTTTTTCAGCCGCACCCACTTGGAATTCATTCTGGAATGCCATCAAGGAGCAGAACTACCCTGTCAAAAGCTATGAGGATAAATACATAAAGTGGACCACGCTGCGGCAAGGAAGGGACCAAGACGTGTCGGAGTTTACCAATATTTTTCATACCCTTTGCACAAATTTGGGTATCAAGGATTCTGAGTTGCATTTGTTACTCAAATACCGCAGCTGCCTACACAAGTACATCCAGGACAATATGGAGTTCCTGGACATCTCCTCGCTCAGCACGACGTACTGATACACTGTCAAGATCGAGCAGAATTTTAAACACAAGAAGCGAGACTTTGGATCTACAAATCTGAAGCAAGGGAAAGGTGCCCCCAAACTATTGAACAAAAGTCAAATCCAAGGCGGGGTGGCCCAAGACAACCCGCCAAAGCCGCAAGCAAAGAACAACATCGTGAAGCCGAAAAAGGACACGGAAAAGTGGTGTGAGTTCCATAAGAGCTCCACTCACAACACGAGTGAGTGTCGGGCCAAGCAGTCACTGGTGGCCGAGCTAAAATATTCGGAATCAGATGCATGTTCAGACTCTGAGTCAGAACCCGATAAGGGGAATGACAAAAGGAAGCAGATTATCGATGCAGAGCCCAACGCCACCGTTGCCACCACGAAGATCCAAAAGGAGGAACCCGAAGATCCAGAGGAGGAGGAGTGCCTCTACGGATGTGGGTAAAGGGCTCCCCGCTACAATTCATTGTTGACAGCGGGAGCCAAAAGAAGCTCATTTCGGTAGAGGTCGTAAAGTCGTTGGGCTTACCGACCACAGCACATCCACAACCGTACAGCATCGGGTGGCTTCACCAAGGACGGGATCTTCGCGTGAGCCAGCAGTGTCGCCTTCCATACAACATCAAGCCCTTCACGGATGAGGTATTGTGTGACGTTTCTCCCCTTGATGTTTTTGATGTATTATTAGGCCAACCATACTTGTGGAAGCGACACGCTGTATATGAGTCAAGGCCTCGTGTTGTTATTGTTACATTGGGAACTAAGTTGTATAGGATACCAGAGATACCACTGCCTAACGCCATCTCTTTGGTTACTGCAAAACAATGCAGTAAGATCATTTCCAAAACCGGGAAAAAAATTTTCCTAATGATACGCCCTCAAAGAAAGAAGAAGACAGTGGCCACAACCTCTAGACAGGGCCCCTCCGCACGACAACTACAGATGGACAAGGTCGTGGAGGAGTACGAGGACATCTTCACCTCCCCCGCAGGGGTTCCTCTGCACTGTCAGGTCGAGCACTCCATCGATCTGACCCTAGGTGCGTCGTTGCCCAGTGGACCAATCTATCGGCGCTCTGTTCTGGAGAACGATGAAATCAATACGCAGATTCAGGAGCTGCTGCAAAAAGGTCACATCCGACTGAGTTCATCACCCTGGGGCAGCTTGATTGTGTTGGTACAGAAGAAGGATGGGACTTGGAGACTCTGTATTGACTATCGGGCGCTGAACAAGATCACTGTCTGGAATAGGTACCCGATCCCACAGATTGATGACCTTCAGGACCAACTGAAGGGGGTAAAATATTTCAACAAGATTGATTTGAAGTCAGGATATCACCGGGTACCAATCGAACCTTCCGATGTGTGGAAGACTGCCTTCAAAGCCAAGGAGGGCCTTTTCGAATGGTTGGTTATGCCTTTTGGGATGACGAATGCTCCTGCAACCTTCATGAGGCTAATGGATGACATCTTGCAGCCATTCACTAGCTCATTTGTAGTGGTATACTTGGATGACATCCTGATCTTCAGCCAGAGTTGGGAAGAACATCTCCACCACATCTGACAGGTTCTCCAAACACTGCGGAACACAAGTTATGTGCCAATTTGGAGAAATGCACTTTTGACATGACCCAAGTTCAATATTTGTGATACATTATTGATGAAAAGGAGGTGCATGTGGATCTAGCCAAAATCCAAGTCATTCGGGATTGGCCATCTCCAACCACTCTGATAGAGCTCCGCAGCTTTCTGGGTCTTGCCAACTTCTACCATAGGTTCGTGTTGGGATTTTCTCATATCACTTGGCCCTTGAGTCAAGTGACAAGTCACCACGGGAGGAGCGAAAGCAAAATTCTTTTGGTCTGAATCTCAACAAAAGGCATTCACAGAGTTGAAACATCGCCTCTGCTCGGCACTAGTGCTCGCATTACCAGACTTGCAACAACCATTTGAGATCGAGACAGATACCTCTGACTATGCTATTGGGGCAATCTGTACTCAACGCGAGCATCCAATGGCATATCACAGTGAGACACTTTCAGACACAGTCCGGAAGTATCCCACTTATGACAAAGAGATGTATTCCATTGTGCAGGCCTGCCGAAAACGGAAGCATTAGATTTTGGGGAAAGAAACAGTCATCCACACAGACCACTGGCCCCTACAGTTCATACAGACACAAGAGAATTTATAGAATGATCGCCATCAGAAGTGGTCCACATACCTGCAACAGTTCCATTTGAATATCAAGTATAAGAAGGGCAACACCAATAACGTTGCGGATTGCCTCAGTGAACCACCGATCATGAAGTTAACCACCGTGCTCAACTCTTGTGGGCACGAGACTTCTGATTGGCCACTTCTCTACAAAAGCAACCCAAAATTCGGCCACACATACCAGACACTCTTGGAGGGTCAACATGTTCCAGATTTTCACCTCCAGGATGCCCTATTATGCTATCTGGGTCACCTTTGTGTTCCTTCAAGCAAGCATGCCAAGATGATTTGGGAAGCACAAGACAGTTGGGTTGTCGAGTATTTCGAGGTCGAGAAAATGATGGCAGTACTCCATAAGTATTTCTATTGGCCAAATCTTCGACAAGATGTCGGAAAGTACATCAGATCATGCACTGCCTGCGCCATTGCCAAACCAACCATCAAGAAGCAAGGCCTATATACTCCGCTACCTACCCCTAGCCGACCTTGGGAATCCATCTCCATGGATTAAATGTCGGGCCTTCCTTCTACTAAGCATGGAAACAACTGTGTTTTTGTGATCATCGACAGGTTCTCAAAGATGGCCATTATGGCGGCCTGCAAGAAGAATATCACAGCAGAAGCCACCGCTAAACTCTTCTTTGAACGAGTGTGGGTACACTTTGAGATCCCACAATCTATCATTTCAGATCGGGACAACAAGTTCCTCAGTACATTTTGGTCTAGTCTCTGATCGATGTTGGACACCAAACTCACTAAGTCCACAGCCTTCCATCCCCAAACCGATGGCCAAACAGAGGTTGTCAACTGGATGATTGTACACATTCTACGCATGCACAACTCAAAGCATCCATGCACATGGGATGAGAGCCTCCCCTATGTTCAGCACAGTTATAACCGGGCTCTCCACAGCTCGATTGGCCATCGCGCTTTTTAGGTGGTCTTGGGATTCCAGCCACTATGTCCCATTGATGTGGCCATGCCATCTGCAGCTACTCAGGCAGATTCGACTCATGTCCAGTCCGAAAAAGATAAGGCAAAAACTTCATTGAGCACATCCAACATATCTGCCAGCAGATCCATGACATTCTGGAGAAATAAAATGCCAAGTACAAGCAGCGACATGATCAACATCGGGTGCCACACAAGTTTCAGGGGGGCGACAAAGTCTGGTTGCATTTGCAAAAGGAACGCCTTACCAAAGCCTATCGGAAACTCAGACCACTCCGATATGGTCCTTACACCATTACCAAGGTTGTGGGAGACAATGCATTTGAGCTCAGCATTCCCCCATTCCTTGGCCTACACCTACTGTTCAATGTGGACCGCCTTCGGCCATACTTTCCACCATTACTAAACACATCCGACATTGCAAAACAACTCACACCAACAAAGTTAAATCCAGATTGCATGGAACAAGCAGCAATTGATCGAATCATGGACACGCATATCAAGCACACTCGCCAGCAGAAGATCCAACTGTATCGAGTTATCAAAGCAGGGCAACTCCTTCACCAAGGCAAGTGGCTCACCAGGGCCCAAGTTCAGCGGAAGTTTCCTCAACTCATGGAGGAACTCAACACAATGGGGACCATCACTTCCTAAGGGGGGAGGAATGATCCAGGTGGATATTGGTGGCCACCTGCCAATTCCACTTGGACCCCCACCATTGTTTCTTTTAGTTTTCAGTTTCCTTATTTGTAGCACAATTTACTATTTTTGGCAGTTTTTCGGGTCCTGAACTTCCAAAGCCATTTTGAGGCCCTAAACGATGTTTTTTGGGAAAAATAGGAGCAACATGGGTCCATGGATCCATGTTGGACTCATGTTGCTCTTCCCAAAGTTGTAGTCCTCGGTTAGATATTTCTAACGAGGTATTGTGCACGTCAAACAGAGATCATATGCCAAAGTTACAACCCCGGGAAGCTGATGTACCAATTTACCCAAAACGGGGCCCATAGTTTGGCGCCTCATCTCCTAGGGTTAGGGTTTTGGATGTTTAGGGCTCTCCATTGTTTTTCAACAATAAATAGGCATCGAGCCTCATTGTAAGACAATTCAGAGGCATGTAGCTGCCACATCTCTCCTCAGAGATAAGCTACCACCGCCCGAGCTAGTTTATTTCCATTTCTATTTGTAAGCATATTTCGGTATTTTATATTAATGAAATGAAGTATTATTTCTGTTGTATCTTTGTATTTAAGGTTATCTCTGTAATTTGTTGTGTTCCTGTTTAAATCTGGATCAACATCGGATGTCTGCTAGCTACGCAATTTGGTGGAGAGGCTAGAATACATGAGTTCTCCAAAACCCAGAAATCATTTCTGGAAATTCCACTTAGAAGTGTCTCAATTAGATTTATTAGTTGTTTTTAAAATATTTCCTAAGTCTAAACTTAGGGAATATGGTTAATTAATCAATATTAATTGAGATAAGGTGAGAATCATCTAGAAACTCATACAGATCGACTCCAAGATGATCCTAGCCAATAATTAGGTTTCAATCTTTGTCATTTGTGCTCCAACAGTGGATTAGAAGAAGTCGATGGGCACTTGGAGAAATCACTTCTATAGTTCGATTTTCTTGGCAGATCGATTTCCAGAGAGTAGCAGCAGTTATCGAAGAGCTAGAGATCGAAATAGGGTTAGTGAGGGATAGAGATAGTGATCTAGAGGAAGTTTTCCAGATCTAGAGAGGCAGCAACAAGGGGCTGAGTTATTCCCAATGAGGCGGCAAAGAGAACTACGCAATTGCTTCAAAACCAATTTGATTTTTCTAGAGAGAAATTTGTTTTCAGTTCCAAAGGTCGAGCAGAGGGTCCAAAGTGCCCGAGAAGCGATTTCCTCATCAGAGACAGGCAGAACAACTTCATCATAGGCAATTCAGAGGCTAGACGTCATACGGTCTGCGCAAAGGCTGACGCAGAGGGTCGAGGAGGACGAGTTTTCTAAAGAGGAATTCTGTCGGGCTTGCTTGTGGAAGAAGGGTAATTTCCCTTAAATAATTTTGGCTAGATTTACTTGTTTGGATTCCCTATGGGGCATCCATGGATTGTACTCAGATTTCACTGTTGCATAATAAAATAAAACCCTCATCTACTGCATCGATTTTCCCACATTGTGTTTTTCCGGGGACATTTGTCCAAAAATAATGGTGTTATTTTTATTGTGTGTGTGTTAGATTTTTTCAGTTTCCAGCATTATTATTTCCACTATTTTATTTGTGAACGTTGCAATGTGATTTATTATGTGTTTGTCGTAGCAAATAAATTGTTAAAATAATTAACAATTAGAAAAATAAATACCAATTACTGCAATAGGATTTCAATTTTGAAATTTTCACATGGCATAAGAGCATAAGTGATCAATCGGGAAGCTCGGTAGCGAAGGAGAGAATTTTGTTTCTTAGAGGAAGCAGCAGGCCGAAATTCTTGAGGGGGCGCAGTGCTCAGACAGGCAAGCCGAATTGTTGGGCAGAAAATTTGATTTTCAATTGTAGGATTGCAGAAAAGTTGAATTGCCCGAATTAGTGATTCCAACAATCAGAGGGAGCAGTTGCAGCTCAGATTTTCACTGAGCATATTTCTGGTTGGACGCGGAGGGTTTTTTTGTAGTAGAAGAACCAATGTTGGGTGGAAGAGAAAATCACACACAGTAGAGGGAAAATTTCTCTCAAAGAACTTCGACTCTCAGAAGTTTGATTTTTCTTTGTGGATTGGCAGTAGTTGTGAGCAAATCTTCTCACTTCAGAAGAGAGTGCGAGTAGCAAAGCAACAATCAAGCAGAAGGAAAGAGGAGATTTTCGACAGTTTTCGAGATGCCCACTGCAGGGCTTAGAGATTAGGATAGGTTGGATGGATCATCCAACTATGTCATCTGAAAGGCCAAGATGTCCTTCCTTCTAGATGAATATGGCCTGAAAGCATACACTAATAATATAGTGGCGGTTCCTCAAGATGCAGACCAGCTCAAGGAATATAGGAAGGAGATTGCACTGGTGAAGCGGTTGATCCTGGATGGAGTCTGGGGCCATATAGTCTCACATAGCGGCCAAGGGAATAGTCAAATAAATGTGGGATGCTCCCTCTACGCTATACCAGGGTACTTCCAAGCAACGGAAGATGTTCCTAGAGGAGAAGCTAAGATACATCAAGATGCATAAGGGGGGAGGCATAGATCCCTTCCTCACCAAGATTCAGGAATTCCAAGACCAGCTCTCAATTGTTGGGGCAGCGCCTCAACCTTCAGAGCTAATATGATTGCCACTCAACAATGTCTCAGAGGATTGGCAGGTCTTTGTCTGAAGTATATTGGGCAGAGACACGCTACCAGGATGGGATAGAATGTGGGTCGATTCGCAACAGGAAGAAATGAGATGAGCTTTTTTGAAAGAGCTCCATCAGTAGCAACAAACAGAAGGTGGTGAAGGAGGAGGAGAATGTAGCCCTTGCATCTATGGGTCCCAATCAAGGCCAGGGGTAGCAGAGAAAGAAGAAAAAGGACCTATCAAAGGTCAAGTGCTTCAGATGTGGTAGGCTCGGTCACTACAACACACAGTGTCCTCTTAGGAAGAACGACAAGTCGAAGAAGCAAGACCAGCAGGCAACGTCAACGGAGATCGACAAGTTAACTTCCAAGTTGGAGGAAGACTTCGCAATGTTGGCAACCATCGCGAGGAGTGCAATGCAGTGTTGACAGTAGAGCAGGTGGCACAGTGCAGAGTTAGCAGCAACGCAAATTCTTTAGTGACAGTGTAGATGCTAGTAGCAGTCAGAGACTCAGGAGACAGATGCATCATATTCAACACAGTGGATTCAGTATTTTGGATGCTTTTCAGTTGTAGTAGTTGCAGTTGCAGCAGCAACAGATGAGAGGGAGTTGCAGTGCAGATGCAGTGTTGGCAGCAATATGGCAATGTCAGTGGCAGCATAGATGCAACATCAGAGTTGTGTAGTGGTTGGTGGGCCATATAGCAAGACATCAGCAACGTGACAAAGGTGATACAGAAATAGGGTGTTGTAGTAGCAGGATGCAACAAATTGTAGCATGAGTTGTTGAGCACTAGTTAAGGAGAACACAGTCCTCGCTAAGAGGGACTGTTAGTTTTTGTAGCATCAGATGTGTTCTAACCACAAATTTTGGTGGAGAGGCTAGAATACATGAGTTCTCCAAAACCCAGAAATCGTTTCTGGAAATTTCATTTAGAAGTGTCTCAATTAGATTATTAGTCGTTTTTTAAATATTTACTAAGTCTAAACTTAGGGAATATGGTTAATTAATCAATATTAATTGAGATAAGGTGAGAATCATTTAGAAACTCACAAAGATCGACTTTAAGATGGTCCTAGCCATTGATTAAGTTTGAATCTTGGTCGTTGGTGCTCCAACAGTGGATTATAAGAAGAAGTCGATGAGCACTCAGAGAAATCACTTCTATAATTCGATTTTCTTGGCAAATCGATTTCCAGAGAGCAGTAGCAATTATCGGAGAACCAGAGATCGAAGCAGGGCGAGTGAGGGGTAGAGACAGCGATTCGAAGGAAGTTTCAAGGTCCGGAGAGGCAGTAGCAAGGGGCCGAATTATTCCCAGTGAGGCGGCACAGAGGACTGCGCAGTTGCTTCAAAAGCAATTCGATTTTGCTGGAGAGAAATTCGTTTTCAGTTCCAGAGGCCGGGTTGAGGGTCTAAAGTGTCGGAGCAGCGATTTCCTCAACAGAGACAGGCAGAACAACTTCATCAAAGGTAGTTCAGATGCTAGATGTTATAGGGTCTGCGCAGAGCAGTGTAAAGGCTGATGCAGAGGGTCCAGGACGACGAGTTTTCTAAAGAGGAGTTGTGTCGGGGTTGCTTGTGCAAGAAGGGTAATTTCCCTTAAATAATTTTGGCTAGATTTACTTGTTGTTTGGATTGTCAATTGGGCTCCATAGATTGTACTCAGATTTTACTGTTGCATGATAAAACAAAACCCTCATTTGCTACACCGGTGTTACCGCATTGGGTTTTTTGAGGGACATTTGTGCAAAAATAACGAAGTTATTTTTATTGTGTGTGAGAGCTAGATTTTCTCAATTTTCCTCGCTATTATTTCCGCAGTATTTTATTTGTGAATATTGTAGTGTGTTTTATTCAGTATTTGTCGTAGAAAATAAATTGTTAAAATAATTAACTATTAGAAAAATAAATTCCAGTTGCCGCAATAGGATTTCAGTTTTGAAATTTTCACATATCAGGACCCTACTCACCAAGAAGTGGAGTGACCCACCAATCAATTGCATCCCTAGATTCCCTAGCCAAATCGAGAGTTCACAAATCCCAATCCCTATAGGTTGTTTTTGTGTAGTACTTGTGAAAATTTAAAGCCTATTGTAGCAACTAGAAACTATTCTTCTAATTGATTAATTATTTAAGCAGTTTATTTGCTACAGAAAACAACGAATAAAATCACAGCCGCAATTTTCACCATAAAAATGCTACGGAAAATAAAATGTTGGAAACTGAGAAATATAGAGCACACAAAAAACTTTTCAAAGTTATTTTTGGACAAATGTCTCCGGAAAAACCCAATGTGGAAAAATTGGTGCAACAACTGAGGGTTTTTATTATTATGCAACAATGAAATTCTGAGTACAATAAAATGGATGCCAAACTAGCGATCCTCTATCAGAGAATTACTAGCAAAAATATCTGAGGGAAAGTATCCTCCTCCACAAGCAATATCGGCTCAATCTAACAACTCAAACTCAGTTATCCAAGCCCCTGGTATTGACAAGATTCTGATTTTTCAAGGAAATAATGAAATCAATGTTGATAACCAATACAGGAATTTCACGTCCTTCCTATTAAGACATACTCATGCCGCTCAAAACAATCATGAGGATGTTAGAATGAAGCTCTTTGTCCTTTCTTTATAGGATGATACCTTGCAGTGGTTTTTGGATAACCCCGATAATGCTTTTGATTCTTTGAAAACCATTTTCAATGCATTCAAGGATAAATATGGGGATACAAGAGAAGGAAAATATTTGTTCAAGGATCTTAACTCTATCAAGAAAAGGGAAAATGAGATTGTTGAAGAGTTTAATCAAAGGTTTAATGGTATTCTTAAGGATATGACTCAAGATTACAAGCCACCTGATAAGACATTATTGGAACAATATGTTGAGGCATTCAATGTTGACACATCGTATGAGATAAGAGGGTCTAAGCCTACCAATTTAGTTGTTGCCCAAGCTATAGCTGAAGAATTAGAGAAAGATAAGAAAGCTTCTGGTAAATCATAAATTCCTGATTTTGAACAAGGTCTGGTCAAGTCTAAAGAAAAAAACATTAAGGAGGTAGAGCATGATCCCATTAAGGAATTAGCACAAATGATTAAGGAAATGAGAATTGAGCATACTAGGGATATGAATGCCATGCAATCTAGACTGATTCAAATGGAAGGAGATCAAACTCATCCTAGATATAATAATAACAGTGCATGGCCAAAAAGGAATCTTGCTACTGAGCAAAGGCCCCCTAATCCCTTTACAAATATGGTGTTTCAGTCCTTCTGCAAACTATGTCAAATTTTTCTTGATGAAGAATCTTGTGCTATTGAAAAGAATATCTTAAATAATGAATTTGCATGAGCAACAAAACAAATCCATATGTTTGGAAAGGAGTTTCATTTGCCTTTAGAAGATTGGATGGAGGTTATTGAAAATAGCCATAGTGTTAAAACTCTCATTCCTCGTAGCATAAACAATGTCGAGGATTGAAGATCAGTTTGTGCAAGACCTAAGCACAAAGGATGTTGCTTCAAATGTTTCAGATATTCAATTGAATTCTGACTTAGGCAAATGGATGAGCAATGCAAAAATATTTGTGTTGATAAATGAAATGATCAAGAGTCCAATTCAAAAAGCTATAGTCAGGGAAATTGTCAAAACCCCCAAGTAAAAGTTCCTAGAAGTGAGCACCAAGCTCCTTCACCTTGTCTGCCATGTAGTGGTTTTATTGAAAGAAGGTTCAAGAAAAGATCTCTCCTCCCAAGGATTCTCGGGAGGAGCCCATTGTGAAACACTCTAGCATTGCAAATTATGTCATCCTTTATGATCCTATAATCATGCCAGAAAATAAAAATGAACCTGAGGAGCAGATCTGGCACATGAGTTTTGATGGTGCTCGCTCTAAACAAGGCAAAGGGGTTGGAATTGTTTTGACGTCACCTTTGGGGCATGTGTTCAAATTTTCATTCCGATTAGAGTTCGAAGCGGCTAACAATGTAGTTGAATATGAAGCATTGTGATGAGCCTTGAAATAGCCAGGGATCTTAAAATAAAATTGTTGAGTGTGAGAGGAGGCCTTGATCTTATCATCAAGCAAGTCAAAGGTATATTCTCATGTAAAAGTGATAGAGTTAAAATACAAAAATGTTGGATGGGACACTATTGAATTGTTTGATGTTGAAATTTCTAAGTCTGACACATTAGAAATCCCCACAGCATTATCTGTTTATTTTTTGCTACTTGTTATTTTCATTAACAAGTTATTTATGAATATAAATACTAAAAATAAACACAAATGCAGCCTTAACACATATATAGATCAGCAACTGAAATAACTGAGACAAACACACAAGGGACACCGTTATTTTTGGACAATCATCCACGGAAAAACCCAATGCGGGAAAATCGGTACAACAGATATGAGGGTTTTATTATTATGCAGTTTCTGAATACAACTAGGGTGCCAGAAATGGCTCACCCAACAGAGAATGCCCTCAGCAGTAGTACCTCTCCTCGGAGATAGATATTCCGGCTGATTAGACACTGGATGAACGATCCCACAGCAACTACGGCAACTCCTTAGCTGGACAGCAAAAGATGCTCCAAACTTTTCTACTACTCAGTGTCACTCTGCAAGGACTAGGTCACCCTTCCTAGCTCACCAGCACTCGGTCTGCGCCACGAAAAATCTCTCGGCGTCGCCTCTTGGCACTGTGTCAGCTTTGCTAGCCTCTATGCAGCTATTGAAGCCTCTACATTAGCCCCTTGGCTCTCTGCGTTAGCCCTCAAACCCCCTGCGTCACCCACGCTGGCCTTTGCATAGCTCCCAATTGCCTCCGCGTCAGCCTTCCCAGGCTATGTGTTGTCTCTCTGGTATTATCTCTACCTCTCTGCTATGTATTCTCGGCCTCGTGCTGAACTGCCCCTCGCTGCAACTGATCACTGGTTTGATTCTCTCAACAAATCCCGCTCCAGAAAATCGAACTGACTGATCAATATGGTGTGTCTCCAACTGACCCTCAAGCCTCCTCTTATACTTTTCTTCTTGAATCTTCAACGGCCGAGATTAAGTCCTTAATCAACGGATAAGATTAGCTTTGGCTTTATCCATGTCATTTAGAACATTCTCACCTAGTTTTATATTAATACCCATTAATATTTTAATTTTCCTAAGTTTAGACTTAGGAATCCCATTAAAAATATTAATTATTTTAATATCTCTCCAACTGAGTGGAATTTACCCAGACCATTTATGGGTCTTGGAGATCCTATGTGCCTTAGCCTCTCCACCAATTTTCATGGCTAGAGCACATCCAATGCTACCACAAATCAACATTGATGCATTTGGTATTCAAATAATTCCTAAAGAAGAAAATAGTCAAGCAGATGAACTTATTGTAGCCGCTTCCACTTTCCTGATATCTGATAATTTGATAAAGGATAAGGCCAAAATGGAAGTCATTTTTTGACCATCAGTCCCTGATAACGTAGAACATTGGCAGGTGTTTGATGATGAGAAGAAAATTGTTTGTTTTCATAATCATTTGGAAGAGTTTGAAAATTTTCAAGCTTGCTCTAAGGAAGAAGGTTCTGATTCTAAAGGTAAGGATGTGACAAACCTCACCCTTGGAAACATTGTGGCTATGGAACAACTCTTTGATAGAAATGATGCCACCAAAAGGGGTGATAAAAAGAAGATAGATCCTGGTGAATTTATTGAAGTGAACATCGGTTTTCCCAAAGACCCAAAGATTGTCAAAATTGGTAAAGGGACTTCTGAGGAAGAAAATGGAAGTCTGATTGATTTGCTCATTGAATATCGTGATGCCTTGTCGTTTTTCTATGATGAACTCAAGGGATACATAAATTATGTTATTGAGTATGTTATTCCCTTAAAAGATGAAGATGTTAAACCATTCAAGCAAAAGCTTAGGAAAATCAATCCTACGTTGGCCCCTCTCATTCAGAAAGAGTTATAAAAAAATGTTTGTTACTAGTATTATCAAACAAACTCAACACTCTTCCTGTTGTTCAAACTTGGCGATTATTAAAAAGAAGAATGGTACTATTAGACTGTGTGTTGATTTCATAGACCTTAACTTGGGATGCAAAAAGGACAATTATCCTTTGCCTAGTAAGGAAAATATGCTTCAAAGAATAACAGGATCTGGTATGATTTCATTATTGGATGAATTCTTTGGCTATAATCGGGTCTAGGTTAAGGAAGAAGACCGTCATAAAACTACTTTCACCACACCTTGGGGTACTTATAACTATCTCAAGATGCCTTTTGGGTTGAAAAATGCAAGCGATGATCTCACTGTTTTCTCAAAGGATGGTAAAGCCCATATAAACCATCTTAGAAAATTATTGGGTCACATTATCTCTAAAGATGGTATCAAGATTGACCATGAAAGGGTTGAGGCTATTCAACAATTTCCATTACCTCATAATCGTAAGTCCTTTCAAGGATTCGAATGGCAAGCTTTTGCAGATGGGTACCCTGGCACCATAGCGAGTCCACCATGCATCTACAACAAAATTACAACTAAGATAAACATAAGAAAAAAATTGAAATTTGAAAGTTGAAGCAAAGTATGAAGTTATGAACTTGAAGAGACAATGAAATTTGAAACAAACTAAAAAATACCTAGCATTTAAGTCTTCCTATCAACCACTGCCATCTCAAAGCCAAATGTGCCACCTGTCGTCCTGTATATCTCCATTTCTTTGGAGATTTCTGCACGTTCTGCTAGAGATCGCACCATCCTCTGAACACAGGTTAAGAATCCATCCATGATCTCAGCATCAAATAAGAAGCCACATGGGTAAGAAAATGTGGGGTTCAGGTAGATCCCTGCAGCATGAATGAGACGATGGAGTGTGTTGTTCCATCGTTCATCAATCACTTCCCATAGGAGGAGTTGTTTCTGAAACCCCTCATTTCCCTTATCATCATAGTAGGCCCGAATGGATTCTTTGGCCCTGTCCATGGCCTCATACAAATAGCCCATTGCAAGCTTCTCACCATCAACTAATCGAAGAACTTTTACCAAAGGTTCAGTAATAGTGCACACCTCCTGCACTTCTGCCTAGAAGTCTTCTTGGTATGAAACTAATCTACATATGGCCTCTCCCTCTGGTTTGAGGCTAATTGTCAAAGCACACCACTCCTCTGAAAGAAACATTCTCTTTACATCCCACATAGAATTCAAGAGGGATTGAAGAGATATGAAACTGGTGGCAAACCGCGTAATGGCAGGGCGCACCAACTCCTTGTTGTTGAATTTTCTTATCAAGCTAAGCACAGATGCATGATTATATATAAATTTTGTAATGCTTTTTGATGAGTCAACAATATCTTTGACAAAGGAAATTTTTCCTATGTCCAACATTAAATCAATACAATGTGCAGCACAAGGTGTCCAAAATAAAGTAGGATGCCTCTCCATAAGCATCTTGCCAGCAGCAACATAATTTGCAGCATTGTCCGTTATGACTTGGACAACATGTTCTACACCCACCTCCAAAATAAACACATTCAGCAAATCACATAATAATTTTGCATCTTTGATATTTGAAGATGCATCAACAGATTTCATAAACATTGTCCCCTTGGGGCAACTAACAAAGAAGTTTATAAGGGTTCTCCCCTTTTGGTCGGTCCAACCATCTGTCATCACAGTGCATCCTGTTCATTCCCATGATGCCCTAAATCCTCCAATCTTTTGGTGCAGTCAACCTTTTCATATTGAAGAATGCAGCCTCTAAAGTCATATAAGAAGGGATTTTGTACCCTGGGCCAACAACTGCGATAGCATCAACAGCAGGCTGGAAAAATGGATTATTCCTTGCAACGCTGAAAGGAATATCACTCCAAAGGAGAAACTTGCCCAACAACTTGTCAGCTTGTTCTTTCTCATTTTTTTTAAGCATTGAAGTGATAAATGGTTGTGAACCAAGTGTGGTTCTAGGAACAAAAAACGATGAGGCAGCTACAGGGTTGGTTGTAGACATTGATGCTGAAGTAGAACCAATGCCACTTCCATATTCACCTCCTAACACTCTCCTTACTATTTGCTTCTTCATATCTGCTTTGGTCACTTTCTCTTGCTCTAATTCTTCCAATGATCTCATGGCTCTTCGGATGATTTCCGCATTTGTATTGTTGCAATGCCCTACATCATGTCCAGTGATTTGTGCAAGGTGATACCTCAATATATAAACCCCCACTGACATATGCTACCCACACAACTTGCAAGACAAGTTCAATCTATCAAACCCTCCATCAGGTTCACCAAATTCCTACAAAGGGTCCAATTTCCTTGGCATGTTTGTAACTTGGTTGAACTCTTGAGTTTTAATGTAAGATGAAGTTTGAAGTTGAACCTATGGCACAATAAGAATTGCAAGTTACAAAAATTAAAAAAAAAACTACATACATGATGCAACACATTGAATTTTTGACAAACAAACAAAAAAACCTCAACTCAATCCAAAATGAACTCTCTCCACTGTATGTAACAAAAATGAAAAAAAAATACCATCAAATCCACTCAAAAATCATTGATAATCAATGGATTATAGAAACTCAAACAAAAACAAGACAAAAACCAAAACAAAATGGCCAAATTTGGTGCACATACTTGGAAACCATGGTTTGCTAAAGAAATTTGATCAAAAGATGAAGTTCTCTTGCTTGGGATGCTAAAATCTTCTGTTTTTCTCCTCCTCTGCCCTAGTAGACACCTTCTTCTCCTCTTCAGCTCTCAAACCACAACGCTGTCTGCTAAAAATGACAAAAAACTCATTTTTTTCCTTATAAAACCCGCTAACCGAGACCCTGACGATTTTTACCCATCGAATCGCGATTTTTTTATGTTATCACGATTTTCGCAACACTGATATTATCCTCAGCGTGTTCAACAAACTCAACCTCACAATTTGAATCCACAGCTTTCATTACCATTTCCTCAAAGACCAAACCAATTGCCTGCCCAACCACTCCCAAATCCAAACAATAATAAAAATCCACCACCTGTTTACAATATGGAAGGACAAAATTTTCAAACCTACATGATAACTCCACTAGATCTAAACAATGTACAACTTAGATCTGGTAGAGTATTAGAAAAGAAGTCCTCAACAGTTGCTATTCAAGAAAGTGAAAAAGAAAAAATCCCTGAAGAAGAAAAGTCTCTTAATGAAAAAAGAAAAACTCAAAAACAAGTTACTCCAACACATTCAAATAACTCAACTCCTATTATGGAACAACCTTCAGTATCTGTTTCAAAACCACCTTTACCTGAGAGATTAAAAATTCATGAAGGGGTAGAAAAACAGATTTTATTCCCTGATTACGACATGTTAGATGAATTGAAGAATGTTTGCATAAAGATTTCTTTGCTTCAAGCCATTAAGGAAATACCAATTTTCGCAAAGACAATTATGGACTTTAGCATAAAAGCACTTGGAAAAAAATAAAAGAAATCAAAAGAATCCAACTAGTTTGAAAAATTGCAGATATCATGATGGGTAAAACAACAATTTGGAAATATCTTGATCCAAGAAGTCCCACTGTGAAAACACATATCAATGGTGTGGAGATCCTAAATACATTGATTGATCTAGGAGCAGCGATAAATATCATGAGTAAACAAACTATGAATCAATTAAAACTTTCTAATCTTCAATATACACCTACACTATTACAATTGGCACATAGATATGTAATCAAACTTGATGGTGTATTAGAAGATATATATGTATCCTTAGATTCTTGGGAATACCCTGTTGATTTTATGATTTTAACACCCAAGAATAACTTAGGAGGACATCCATTGATTCTAGGAAGACCATGGCTAGCTACAGTCAATGCTTTTATAAGTTGTAGATCTAGTGATATGTTCATTTCTAATGGGAGTACAACAAACAAATCCACACTATATCCACCAGCAAAAACAACAGTAGAGGTTGAAAATGAAGAATGGATAGATGATGACTTTGATATAAGACCAATCTTTGCTACTTCACAAAGAGAAGAGGAAGATCAAATTTTGAATTTAATGGAAAATAATGAATCTTCATCGTATTGTGAATCTAGTCAAAGTTTTCAAGAACAATGTAATATTAAATATTTATCATCCCACCAACTATCCTTGCATTCTATGGAAAAATTTGGCAATTCTACAATTAAAATCTTTCAAGGAAAAATTTTGAATATCAACAATAATTTGGATGAATTTCAAAAGAAAGAATTAATAAATATGTTACAAGAACATTCCTCTACTTATTCATGGGAATACACTGACATGAAGGGAATTGATCCTAATACTTGTATACATCATATCTACATTGAAGAAAATGCCAGACCAATTCGACAACTTCAAAGAAGAATGAATCCAAATCTAAGGGAGATTGTTAAGAAAGAACTACAAAAACTGTTGAATATCAATTTCATCTATCCAATATCAGACAGTCAGTGGGTTTCACCCTTAGTAATTGTTCCTAAAAAGAATGGATAATGGAGAGTGTGTATTGACTATAGGGAATTGAATAAAGCCACATTAAAAGATCACTTTCCACTCACTTTCATAAATCAAGTTTTAAATACATTGGCAGGAAAGAAATTTTTCATTCTTAGATGGTTTTAGTGGGTATAATCAAACCCAAGTAACCCCAGAAGACCAAGATAAAACTAGCTGTACTTGCCAATGGGGAACTTAGCTTACCGAGTACTTCCTTTTGGAATATGTAATGCTCCTGCTATTGATTTGGGGTAGCATCGGATGTGCTCTAGCCACGAAATTTGGTGTAGAGGTTGGGGCACATGAGATCTCCAATACCCAAAAAGAGTTAGGGCAAATTCTAAACAATTTAGGAGATATTAAAATAATTAAATATTTATAATGGAGTCCCTAAGTCTAAATTTAAGGAAATTAAAATATTAATGTGGATTAATATAAAACTCTGTTAGAATGGTCCAAAAGACATGGATCAAGCCATATCTAATCTTAGCCATTGATTAGGGACTTAATATCGGCTATTGATATGTCAACGAGAAAGGTATAAGAGGAGGCTTGAGGGTCATTGGAGAACACACCAGATGATCAGTGATTCTATTCTCTAGAGCAAGGTTTGCTAAGAGAGATAGAAGCAGTGATTGGAGTTGCAGCTGAGGGGCAGTGAGTACAGAGAGACAGAGAGGCAGAGATAGTGTCGGGAGATCAGCGCACGAGCCAGAGAGAGTGACACAGTAGCAACCAGGGCTCACGCAGGGCCAGCCAGGAGCTACACAGTGCTTCAGAGAGGCCAGCGTAGGTGATGCAAAGGGCCAGAACGCTGACGCAGGACCTCCTGAGGCTAACGCAGGCCTATTCAGGGTGACGCAGGGCCAACGCTGGGCAGAGAGAAGCTGACGATGGGCTTTTTGGGGCAGATTGGAGCTGAGGAACTGTCGGAGGGTTTATTCGAGGTTTCAGCCAGGACATATGTCTCAAAGGTACTACTGCCAAAGGCATTCTCTGTTGGGTAAGCCGGATTTGGCACCCAGATTGTACTCTGAAATTTCTTAATAAAAAAACACTCAGATAGTTGCACAGGTTTTCTCGCATTGGTTTTTTCGGGGACATTGGTCCAAAAATAACGGTGTCATTTTGTGTGCTTGTTTCTGTTTCCTTCAGTTGATGATCTGTAATATGTTGAGCATGCACTAGTGTTTATTTTCAGTATTTACAGGGTAAATAACATGTTAAGTAACAGAACAAGTAGGTAGGAATAAATCAGTAAAGTGCATGGAGGGTTTCTAACTGGTAGACATAGAAACTTCAACATGTTATCAAAGTGATTGCAAATCATAAGAGAACTGAGGACATCAACCAAGCGGAGCAATAGCAGCAGATAACAGTTGTCCCGAGTGACAGAAGTTGTTTCTAGCAGAGCAGCAACAAGGGAAGGGTAACGCAGTCCCTGTGTCATCAAGGGTGAGCCAGGAAGAGGTAGCACAGAGGCTAAGGTAGGCAAAGGGAGACTCACGCAGGGCCACGCAGAAGCTAGGAGGGCTGACGCAGTTGGCTGAGGAGGCCGAGTTGCTAGTGCCGGGATTGCGCAGAGCCTAGGAGCTCTCACCTTTAGGTTGTTGGGATTTAGGACGCTGTCGGAAACTTGTAGAGTGGAGCTAGTGGGGTACTATAGTCAGAATAGTACCTAACAGGGCAAGGAGGAGGGAGTTTCTACCAAGGGTTTCTAGCCGAGAAATCCGGATCAGTGGTGCAGTTGTACAGACGATCAAAGTAGGGGGCATCTCGACATCGGCAAAAGGATTTTCAGGAGGAAAATCGAGACTCAGAGGGAGTCACATCGAGAACTTCTAGGAGGGAAGTAGAAGAGCAGCATGGCACTACACAGAGTAAGAGACCAGGACAGACTAGACGAAGCCTCAAACTTCGCAGTCTAGAAGGCCAGAATCTTATCCGTACTTGACAAAAATCGTGTCAAGCACTTCGCCTTGAGGACGATAGCTATCCCAGTTGACCCAACTCATAAAGACAAGTACGAGGAGGCAATGGCGAGGGCCAAGAGTATCATCCTTGACGGAGTCAAGGACCATGTAGTACCACACATAGCCGAGAAGGAAACAACATATGAGATGTGGGAGGCCCTAAAGGAATTGTACCAACATGCTTCTGTGCAGAGAAGAATGTTACTAGAAAATCAGATGAGGTCATATCAGATGAAGAAGGGAGAACCGATCGACACCTTCCTTGGTGGACTGAATGGGATCCGAGATCAGTTGACTTCCATAGGGGCCACGCCGGATCAGGAATTGATGTTGAGAACAGCCCTGAATGCAGTCTCAGAAGACTGGGAGGTATTTGTCCAGAGTATGTTGGGCAGAGGGACCCTTCCACCTTGGGAGGAGATGTGGGCAGCTCTTCGCCAAGAAGAGATTAGATGACAGACAAAGGCGGGAAGCAGCAGTTAGGGGATCAGAGTCAAAAAGGAGGAGGAGGAAGATGTTGCCCTAGAATCTGAGGGAAAGCAAGAAAAACGGAAGAAGAAGGATCTCTCCAAGATTAATTGCTTCCATTGTGAGGAGTTGGGTCATTATGCGACCCAGTGTCCAAGGAAGAAGAGTAAGGGAGAGTCTTCCGAGACTAAGGCAACGCCAGCAAGGGCAGAGAAGGAAGTGGAGACAGACGATGACTGTGTCATGAGTGCACATGCACCACTTCAGCGAAAGCGAGGAGACATCGCGTTGTAGTCCGACAAACTACAAGCAATGAGGGGCAAGATCCTCGAGGTACCCAGACTCTTGGATTAGACCTTGCTAGGAGAGCCCCAATGAGGAGTAGCAGGACTGGCGGATGCGGGTTGAGACAGATGCGGATGGAGCAACAGAGGGAGCTACAGTGCAAAATTCCCAGGACAACGCGAGGCTAGCAGGCTGCAACATTGTAAGAGGCACGGGAGTGTTGCACCAAAGGAGGATGGAAAATAGAGGTGTGCAATGGTACAAGATGCAGGGAGTTGTTGCAGCAGCGCAAAGGTCAGAGAGGGAGCACTTGTCAATGGCAGAGGGAGCTCCAGCATCAGGAGGGTCTTTAGCCCAACAGAGAGGTCAAAGTTGGGAGATCAGTTACTTACTTCTCAGTAATATAATTGCAGTGCAGCAGTGGGCAGCACAATGCAACATGATGAGAGGAGATGCAGTGTAGATGTAGCAGTGGCAGTGGCAGAGCCATGAGTAGCAGCGCAGATGCAGAAAGAGTTGTCGTACAAATGCAACAGTGGCAGTGGCAAAGCCATGGGCAGCAGTCCAGGATGCAACAGTGTAGAGGATGATGGGTAGCAGGCCAAGCATTAGCACAAGGACTGATGCCGGATGATCAGGGTGATACTCAGTGAGGAGTATTGCTAGAGCACAGTCCTCGCTAAGAGGGAGTGTTGATTTGGGGTAGCATCATATGTGCCCTAGCCACGAAATTTGGTGGAGAGGTTGGAGCACATGAGATCTCCAATACCTAGAAAGGGTTTGGGCAAATTCTAAACAGTTTAGGAGATATTAAAATAATTAATATTTTTAATGGAGTTCCCAAGTCTAAACTTAGGGAAATTAAAATATTAATGTGGATTAATATAAAACTGGGTTAGAATGGTCCAAAAAACATGGATCAAGCCAGATCTAATCTTAGTTGTTGATTAGGGACTTAATCTCGGCCATTGATATGTCAACGAGAAAGGTATAAGAGGAGGCTTGAGGGTCACTTGGAGAACACACCAAATGATCAGTCATTCTATTCTCTAGAGCGGGGTTTGCTAAGAGAAATAGAAGCAGTGATTGGAGTTGCAGCTAAGGGGCAATGAGTACAAAGAGACAGAGAGGCAGAGATTGTCGGGAGATCAGCACAGGAGCCAGACAGAGTAACACAGTAGCAGCCAGGGCTCACGCAAGGCCACTCGGAGGCAGCGAGGAGCTGCGCAGTGCTTCAGAGAGGCCAGTGTAGCTGACACAGAGAGCCAGAAGGCTGACGCAGGACCTCCTGAGGCTAACACAGGCCTATTCAAGGTGACGCAAGGCCAGCACTGGGCAGAGAGAGGGTGACGTAGTCCAGAGAGGTTGACGCTGAGGTTTCTGGGGCAGATTGGAGCTGACGAGTTGCTGGAGGGTTTATCTGGGGTTTCAGTCGGGACATCTATCTCAGACTGAGAGGTACTACTGCAAAGGGCATTCTCTGTTGGGTAAGCTGGATTTGGCACCCAGATTGTACTCTGAAGTTGCTTAATAAGAAAACCCTCATATAGTTGCACTAGTTTTCCTGCATTGGATTTTTCTGGGGACATTGGTCCAAAAATAACAGTGTCATTTTGTGTGCTTGTTTATGTTTCCTTCAGTGGATGATCTATAATATGTTGAACATGCACTAGTGTTTATTTTTAGTATTTACATTGTAAATAACTTGTTAAGTAACGAAACAAGTAAGTAGGAATAAATTAGTAAAGTGCATGGAGGGTTTCTAACTCATAGACTTAGAAACTTCAACACCTGCAACATTCCAAAGAGTAGTATTCGGCATTTTTTCTGATCTAATTCATGATTGTATGGAAGTGTATATGGACGATTTTACAGTTTATGGAAATTCTTTTGAAGCTGTTAAAAAATTGGAAAAAGTTCTCATTAGATGTAAAGAGGCAAATCTCTCATTAAGCCATAAAAAATGTTTTATGATGTTTACTGGGGGAATTGTTTTAAGACACCATATTTCAGGAAATGGAATTAGAGTGGACAAATCTAAAGTAGAAGTTATTTCTAAATTATCAATTCCAATCTATCAACGAGATGTTAAAAGTTTTCTTGGTTTCACTGGTTATTATAGAAGATTCATAGAAAAATTTACAAAAATTGCATCTCCACTTTTCAAACTGCTCACAAAAGACTGTGAATTCAATTGGAATTCTAATTGCCAAAAGGCCTTTGAGTCATTAAAAGAGAAAATCTCTGAAGCACCCATTCTTAGAGGACCAAATTGGAAATTACCTTTTCACATTTCAACTGATGCTTCAGACACAGCTTTAGGAGTTGTACTAGGACAAAAAGACTTAACTCCATATGCCATTTATTACACTAGTAAAAATTTGACTCCTGCAAAGTTAAATTATATTGTCACAGAGAAGAAGTTTTTAGTTGTTGTTCATGCCATCAATAAATTCAGACATTATATTACTGGCTATGAAATTTTTGTACATACTAGTCATTCTGCAATTAGATACTTAATGAATAAACCAATCACTAATGGCAGAATCATTAGATACAAAAAACATTTAGTATATGAATTTTATGATGATTGTACCACTGGTTAACAACATCATTGCCTAAGGTTGAAAGATATTTTGGTCATATCACCATAACACCGACATTCTCTCCAATCATTTCACAACACTCCCAACTCAATTTCGAATTCATTGACGAGATCGCCGAAATCGCCAACTCACATTCATTAAATCTTCCAGAACGGTCATTTCATTTATACCCTTGCCGAAACCCCTAATTTTGAAACCCTGAACCATTTTCTGTCAAGAAGCAAGTCAGAGGCAAAACTTTTCGATCATGGGGATCATTGTGAGGTCTGAGCCAAATGGAAGAAAGTTCATGGAAGGTTACCCGCAAGTGAAAGAGATGTTGTAGAAAGCACAGTGGCTACATTTCGTGGAGAAATTTGATGGTTTCAACAAAGAGGTGACCAAATCCTTCGCCACAACTTTTCATGGAGTAGAAGTTGAGATTGGAGATATTAAATTCGTAGTGACAGAGTCCATTATTGCCGAAGCTATGGGCCTATCCAAAGGAGGAGAATGATGGTTTAAAAACGGACGCATAGAAAATGAAGAGTGGAGAATTTTCTTAAAGAATCCAAGTATGGACGTATCAATTTTCAAGAAAGGAATCCCAAGCACTACACTTAAAAGTAAATGGAGCAATCTATTATTGGTTATTCAAAAATTTATTTCTTATGAAGGAAGGTTTGACTGCATGTTTTTTTATCACATTCGCCTAATGATACATTTTCTGGAAGAGAATGAGATCAATCTCCCATATTTTTTGTTGAATAGCTTAAGAAAAATGTCAGGAAATGTACAGAAAAAGATTCAATTTATAGAAACCACTACGTATCATCATGGCCTCATCAAAATGCTTACTGAATTCCACCTTAAGGGTTTAGGAGATGACTGGGAAAACTTCTTACTTGGAAACCATTTTAAGGAAGAAGAAGAGGAACAAGCCAGTAATAGTAAAAGAAAAAGAGGGAGAAAAAGAGTATCTGAAAGCCCTATTCAAAAGTTACCTCAACAGCAGTCCCAAGAACAATCAGAGGATGAAATTCCTATTTCGGAAATTTTAGGAAGCATAAAAAGGCAAATTGTTAGAAGAAATAAAGCCAATAAAGAAGAAGAAAACACATCCAAGGAGATAGAAGAGGTCAAAACAAGAAAGAAAAAAATGAAATCAAAATCCCTCCTCCATCAATTGTGAGAATAAGTGTCAGGCTTAATCCAGCACTGAAAGAACCATCTCTAAAAGACATGGAATATTATTAAGAGGAAACAGAGAAACAGAAGACTCCCTCACCTACTGTCATTTCACCCATTCAAAGCCGAGGCAGAAAAACGCCAGAGATAGATCCAGTACAACAAGAGATATACGATTATATCAAATCTTTGGAAAAGAAAGTTGAAGAAAAGACATATGGTTCAATAGTGCATGAAAAAGAAGATCAATCTAGTAGCCCACAAGAACCTTCAATCATAAAAAAATTAAAACAAGAAATATTTGAACTCGAGACGCTAAAGAGACACATATAAAGGGAACATGAAGCCTTGAAGATGTAGAATGAAATCCAAAGGACCCAAAACGACAATATTCTCTTACATTTGAGTCTGGGGTATAAGAAAAATAAGAAGTTGAAACAAAAGAATAAGGTCCTTAAAAGAAAAGGGATAAATCTGAAATACAAAATTCTGATGAAGAAGACAAGGATGGAAATGGCAAGGAAAACGATGAAAAAGACAAATTTAGATGTGCTAGCTCGAGTTTCAAAGGAAATGCAGTGGCTTACAAGGGCACTAATTTTTGCATTTTTGCATGAGGACATGCAATGACCTCCGTGTGGGGGAATGTAGAGCCTCATGAATGCTTCATCTTGACACTCTTCTTCACTCATCTTCCTTCTCCTAGACCATTTCTTTTAACTTGATAGACATTAAATTGTAGGTTTTTGACATAGGTAAGGTAGTAATTATCCTATTTTTATATTTCATAAATGTTCCTCATTATTAATTTAAATTTTGCATTGGCTACCGGATTCGTGCAATTCTGCAGCTAACATCCGTTTCTACAGCCAACTCCATTGTTGAATAGGGTCTGAGGTGCCATTCGAGGAAAGAGAGATATGGGAAGAAAGAGGTTAATCTCCTCAACGATCTCCTCCTATTCACCTACACCAAATTCTTAGAAGAAAGATCGAATCACATGGTCAAAGGCAACGGTCAACACGTAGTTGGAGCAAGTAAGCGAGAGTCCAAGATAAAACTGCCTCACGATTTGCTTTGCCGAATAGCAAATCGTGAGCGAATCGTTATCTATTTCTATGTTTAATAGTTAAATTAGAACTCTGTTAGCCGAAAGTAGGCATGAAAGCCTCAAACAGTTATTAAATGGATTTTATAATACCGTAAGGCAAGACAAAACAGGGGACGACGTTAATGAATTTTTGGTGACTGTAATCATTTTAAAACTTTGTGTTTTTATTTAATGGAAGTGCCTTTGAAGACTTAACGCACAGTTAATTGTTCATTTGGAGCTTTTGACCCCCTGTTTGCGGAGGGCCCCTGCAAACAATGAGGTTTTTAACTTATAGATTTCCCTATTTATTATTATTTGTTGTAGTATTTTCATACATGTTTCATTTCATAATTCTTAGTTTGATTTTAAAATTGGATAGCAGCAGTGGTATTTCTTTTGACTAGAAAAGCGGTAGCGAAGTTCTTCATTAGTTGTTTTTGATCATCGAATATTAATCTTGGCCATTCATAGTTTTGATCTTCTTATGATAACATTACAACCCTCTTTTACATTTATGCAGTTGATTTGACTCATTAAAATACCAGTGGTTTCCTTGTGATTTCTTTGGAATTTCATCAAAAAGCATTTCAACTTCATAGCATAATATGTTTCTCTCTATAGACTTAGGTATATAGATTCCTCTTATCTTTATGTTCAGAGCATTTTTATTCAAAAGTTTTATTCAAAAAGAAGTGTGGTTTGATTGTAGTTACTTTATTGAACTTTCAATTTTGAAGCAAGTGTGAGTTAATATAGTTTTCATTCAGCAAGTTTGAGTTAATATGGTTTTCATTCAGCAAGTGTGAGTTAATCTAGTTTTCATTTAGCAAGTGTGAGTTAGTCTAGTTTTCATTATGCAAGTGTGAGTTCTTTATAGTTTCATTTTTCAAGAAAGGAATATTTCTTTAGATTCACAATCATTTTATTTTCACTAGATAGCAATGTTAATTTCATTATTAAAATAAGAATACAAAACTTAAAAACACATTTCCAATAACTCAATCAATTAATAAATCCAACTTAACAAATATGCTTCTAGCATATATTGTGCACTTGCACTTCACAAGTTTAACAACTCCGGTCGATAATTTATGAAATCAATTTAAGACAATTAAATTGACAAACACTTGGCGTGTTTGTTTTTATATGGTTCTTGTGAAAATTCAGAAACCTGAATCCTATTGCAGCGATTGTAAATTATTCTCCTAATTATAATTTTAATTTAACAATTTATTCACTGTTTCCTAAAACAAATACTAAATATCTCACACTACAAAGTACAACCTACACAAATAAAATTGTGGAAGAATAAACGCTGAAAGAAATGCTAGCACACACATAAATTTACACAGTTATTTTTGGACAAATATCTCCAGAAAAACCCAACTTGGGAAAACCAGTGCAACAGTGAGTGTTTTATTTTATTATGCAGTAGTGAAATCTGAATACATCTATGGATGCCCAACTAGCAATCCAAACAACAAGAAATTCTGGCAGAGATATTCCCTAAGAAACCCCATCACTCGTGCTTCCTGCACTCATGTTGCCTGTACTCGCGCATACCTGCACTTGCACGTTCCTGCACTCGCATTCCTACACTCGCGCATCCCTGCACTCACGCGTTCCTGCATTCACGTTCCTACGCTAGTACGTTCTTGCACTTTTTCTACTACCTCTATGGATCCGTACATCTTCCTCTGGATCATTGTCCCTGTCCCTCACTGACACTGCATCCCTCTCTGGCATGAACTCTATTGCTGCTAGCTCGATCTACACAAGGAATTGTTGCTCAGGTGTACTCTCTAAGTGCCCATCGACTTCTTCTCATAATCCTTTGTTGGGACTCCAACAGCCAAGATTAAATCTTAATCGATTGCTAGGATTAACTTGAAGTAGATCTGTGTGAGTTTCTAGAACATTCACACCTTGACTTAATTAATTCTGATTAATTAACCATATTCCCTAAGTTTAGACTTAGGAAATATTAAACAACTGGTTAGTAATCTAATTAAGTCATTTCTAGGCGTAATTTCCAGAAATGATTTCTAGGTTTTGGAGATCTCATGTATTCTAGCCTCTCCACCAAATTTTGTGGCTAAAACACATCAAATTCTACAAAAACTAGCACTCCCTCTTAGCGTGGAATGTGTTCTAGTGCTCTACTACACATCCTGTGACAGCACCTTGTCTCTGCATCATCTCATGTCACGCCGCTGACGTCTAGCAATGTTGCCCACTAACCACTGCGCAACTCTAATATTCATTGCAGTTGTGTTGTTGTTGCCCCTGCTAAACTTCTGCCAACATTGCATCTACACTGCAACTTCCTCTCATATGTTGCTACTGTAATTGCAACAGCTGCAACTGAAAAGCATCCTAAACACTAAATCATCTGTGATCAGTATGATGCATCTGTCTCCTGAGTCTCTGACTGCTGCTAGTATCTGCGCTGTCACTAAGGAATCTGTGTTGCTGCTGACTCTGCATTGTGCCACCTGCACTGCTGCCAACTCTGCACTACGCTCCTCAACATCTGACTGCTACTAAAATCTGCATCTGACTGCATCTATTGCCACTGATCCATCCTGCTACTGAATATTGTGGGCCCCCATAGCAAGGTATTGATCTAAGAGGTGGATTCCTCAAGGATCTTGCCCATCTATAGCGCTCTGGGGCTACAACTCCAAATCACCCCACCTTGCTCCTAGAGGTATGTTGGTGATCATAGCAAAATCTGATCTACTCATATTGCTATGTAGGGAGTGGGCTAGCCTTGCGAGATGCACAGAGTCATTGAGTACCGTACCGGATGCCTACCTTGGGGCAGATGAGGTCTAAGTCAGGTGCGAGCCTTGGGGCCAGCGTTGGACTAGGATACAGACCGGGGAGGCTTATACATGGTTCCGAAAGTGGGAAAAAGGACAGAGATTCCTTGAGATTTCCCGGGTGTTGTGAAACTTTCGATGCCTGCTGGTTATACTAGTTCAGCAGAGAGTGTAGGGCAAACATGAAGTAATAAATAACTAAATAAATAAAATATTAGATATCATTTTTGGGATTCAACTGCGTTAAGTAAGTCATTCAAACGTATGACCATTTCCATGAGAGGTAGTCGTAACTGACTAATTTCTCATGATTTTTGAATAGTTCACTTAGCACTCATTGCATCGGGTGATGCTCATAGGGGTGAAGAAGTGGGATTGAACTAGTGAAATGTGGAGAACGAATCACATAGCATCAATCATCACTTCCGGTGCTTGCACCCGGTAACCAGGACTTCCCAGGAGGTCACCCATCCCAGAACTCCTCTGGCTCAAGCTCGCTTAGAGTTTTTCCACAATCAAGCCCACTTAGCTTGCTACCCCATTTGCAAAACCTAAGCAAGTATTGTGCCTCATGAACCATTCAAGTAGAGATCCCTTGACTCTTTTTGAATTTAAGTATGGGGGATTACGCAGTGCATTATATTAGATATCATTTTTGGGATTCAACTGCGTTAAGTCATTCAAACGTATGACCATTTCCATGAGAGGTAGTCATAACTGACTAATTTCTCATGATTTTTGAATAGTTCACTTAGCACTCATTGCATCGGGTGATGCTCACAAGGGTGAAGAAGTGGGATTGAAACTAGTGAAATGTGGAGAACAAATCACATAGCATCAATCATCACTTCCAGGGCCTGCACCCGGCAACAAGGACTTCCCAGGAGGCCACCCATCCCAGAACTCCTCTGGCTCAAGCGCGCTTAACTGTGGAGTTTTTCCCCACAATCAAGCCCACTTAGCTTGCTACCCCATTTGCAAAACCTTAGCAAGTATTGTGCCTCATGAACCATTCATATAGAGATCCCTTGACTCTTTTTTGAATTTAAGTATGGGGGACTACGCAGTGCATTATATTAGATATCATTTTTGGGATTCAACTGCGTTAAGTAAGTCATTCAAACGTATGACCATTTCCATGAGAGGTAGTCGTAACTGACTAATTTCTCATGATTTTTGAATAGTTCACTTAGCACTCATTGCATCGGGTGATGCTCACAGGGGTGAAGAAGTGGGATTGAAACTAGTGAAATGTGGAGAACGAAACTAGTGATGGTACAAGTGTCCTCTAGATCATCCTTGGGTATGGAGTGTTAAATTAGGGTATGTTCTATGCTTATAACAGTTTACTTCTTTTTCTTATTATATTCCACAGATTAGCAATCACATGTACATAAAGTAAAGTGCAAATAGAACATTAAACGATCGACAGAAAACAAGCCAAGA